>UCOH01012005.1:0-28858 GCA_900474275.1 Synergus japonicus
ATTTTATTAATTATTAATATAATATAATAATTAATATAAATTATTAAATAATAAAAAAAATAATAAGTTTAGGTTAAGAAACACTTTACCATTTTCAGTCTACTTCACTTCCGAAGAACCCAACCAGAACATTTATACTCTACATTTCTTTACATTGCCGTCTGGGATGCGTCAGTCATTTACCAATTTTGTTAAATCCTCGAAAATTGCAAGTCGATGCAATCCAGTGCATTTTCAGCTTATACTAGAACATCACACTGCGCTTCCCGCGCCTATATAATTACTTCACGTTACGCACTTGTAATGATTCTACGTGACCATTTCTCAACCAATCAGATCACGAATAAACTACGGACACTCGACAGGTCATCTATTTTTTAAGAAAGGATTGTTGACAAGCTGTCACAATACGTGGACGCAGCCATAATGGTTAGCGCTAGCTCCACTTCTATACGAAAAAGGGCAGCAGCTCTCAGAAGTATGATACTTGTGCCACCGCGACTGCACACCCAGACGAAAGTTTCAGAGCAATCAGTTCCTCTCTGACTGTTTCACAGTGGTTGTCGTGATTTTCGGAGTTTTCTTTTGGAATAATGAAAAAGTGCCTAAATCTGCATCGGGTTCACAAATTTGGACAGCTTGGGTTCTGGAGAAATAAGGTAGGCGTCTTCAAAATAGATTTTTCCAGATTTATAGTTAAAGATATTGAGTTTCTTGCGAATTAGTAGCGTTGTGTAATATGACCAACGCCCATTTTTGTTCGACATAGAGCCTTTTTCTTATGTTACATTTAGATTATCAATTTATTTTGCTTTAGACTATTAATCAAGTTAATTTCTTTTTGTTTTGTTGAGATAAATGTAGTCTATCATTATCATCGATTCTAGTGATTCGAATTGTTTAAGAAATTCTAACAAATTGATGTACAAACGGGACCCCTCATGAGGTCACGTAACCCCCAAGAGAAAACGGAACCCCTCATGAGGTCACGTGACCCCAAGAGGAAACGGAACCCGTCATGTGTTTATGACGTGACTCCTCTCGATTATATCATCGAGAAGGTCACGTGACCCATATAGATCATGTCACCCCTCTGAATCATGTGACCAGTGATCACAGAACGTGGGATTTTTCGGCCTCCACTCTACGACCAACGAGCTCATGCTTTCTCTCTCTATCAATAGGTTCGTGACTGTTGCTAGAGAGAGAAAGCATGAGCTCGTAGGTCGTAGAGTGGGGGCCGAAAAATCCCACGTTCTGTGATCACTGCATGTGTCCCATATATATCACGTGACCCCATCTCAACCACGTGACCTCATGAAGGGATCCTAATGGGGTTTAGGTAAAGTTTAGGGTTAGGTTAGATTAGGTATGGTTTAAGGTTATATTAGGCAAGGGTTAGGTTAGCTCCTTCTCCATGGCAACCGATCATGTGACCCCATAACGACACGCCCCTTTTGAATCATTAGTTGGATTGAGTTTAGTTAGATTAGTTAAGGTTTAAGGTTAGGTAAGGTTTAGGGTTAGGTAAGGTTTAAGGTTAGGTTAGGATAGGCTAGGTTTCTGGTTAGTATAGGTACACTTCCATGGCAACCGATCATGTGAGTCCATAGAGACACTCCCATTTTGACCCCCGTGATCACGTGATCCTGATGAAACCACGCCCCTTTTGACCCAATTGATCAAGTGACCCCTCTTAATTTCACCGCTGCCACTGTATCAAGAATCTCATTTGAACTCCATAAGACCACCATATGACCAGAATGAAACCACATAAAGCCCCAAAAAGATAAAAATTCCATATGACCCCAAAAGATTACCATAACACCACGCCCCTTTTGACCCAATTGATCAAGTGATCCTTCTTAATTTCACCGCTGCCGCTGTATCAAGAATCTCATTAGAACCCCATAAGACCATCATATGACCAAAATGAAACCACATAAAGGCCTAAAAAGATAAAAATTCCATAAGACCCCAAAAGATTACCATAACACCTCATAAAACCCAAATAAGAAGTCCCTCAAAATTTTCAAAAGATTAAGTAAGATTAAGTTAGGGTTTCAACACCATAGGACCAAAGAGACTACTATAAGACTATCATAAAACCCCATTAGACCAAATAGTATCAAATATGACCCCAACAGGACCCAATAAATATAACATAAAATTCCCATAAAACGTTTATTAAAATCTCATAAGACTCATATAGATCCCATAAGGTTTAGGTAAAGTTAAGGGTTAGCGTTCCCCATAGGACTCCATAAGACTACTAAAAGATTACTATAAAACGTCCGTAAGACCTCAATAAAACGCTCTTAAATCAAAGAATTCTTCAAAATTTTGATGGGTAGGCGCGCGGACCGCGCAGGGGGGCCCGGCCCCCCTTTTTGCATAATAATATTATAATATTACTTATTTATGTTATATTACAATATATTTCACTTATCAAAGATGTACCACAGCTTCCTACGAAGTTCGACTGTCAGTGTAATGAGTGTACCAGAGCACTTAACGCTTATTTTCATGAATTAAAAATTCTTTTTCCATTTTTTAACCTATACAATCTTATAGGAAAAAACCTGAACTATCTTTTTAGACAAAAAAAAAAGCAAAAAAACGCTTCCTTTCGAGAGAAAAAGCCAAATTTAGTTTTAAATTTTACTTTTGACAGTCAAATACTAATTTAACAAAAAAAAATGCTCACGGACAAACGAAAGGGCGTGAAAAAATCTATCGAAACAATGGTGTGCAAAAGTCTTTTCATTGCTATTCAAAGAGTCACAAATATTTGAAATAGATGGTATCTGCACAAAACCATGAAATTCCACTCCCTCAACGAGGATAATTTTTTTCTCATAAACTATCATCCTATAGGACTACAATTTGCCAACGTTTGAGTTCGATTAGACAAAGACAGATTCTAAAGTGAGTACACTTGACATGGAATCCCCCACATATAAATAGTCAATACACGCTTGAATACTATACTAACGCAACTTAACCTAAAAACGCAAACATTCATAAACGCATCACAGTAACATATGACATTTTAAATATATCAACTTCATCATACTTATATAGTAACTGTCAAAAACTTGCAAGATGTAGCTCGGTTGTCCCTCTATTAACAAAAATCATAAGTTACAAATGCGTCAATCGACATTCGGCAGTGGGTAGTTCATTTAGTCAGTGCTCTCAAACCCATTGGTCAACTTAATTCGATTTTGAATCGCTACCAAGTTATAGTATTACTTTTGCTTCCTCATAGAGGAAGCTATGTATGTAGTGGTGACAAAATCCAGTTTCCTAAAAAAGATTTTTTTTGAACATATTTCAAGGGAAATATATCTAATATGATGATCTGAAAAGATGTACGGATATATGTGTGTGTGTGTGTGTGTGTGTGGGTGTGTGTCACGATCCAGCAATTTCTTGAAAACACGTAGAGATAAATTGATGAAATTTTGCATAGTTATTCCACTATATACCTAGTTGAATTTCTTACAAGGGTTTCACAAAATATTTAATTTTAAAAGTTTTATGTACTTTAATAATTTAATATATTGATATGTTCTTAATAATCTTTTATTTTTTTATAATACTATCAGATTGAAAAATAAAAAAGAAAAGAAAAAGGAAGAAGGAAAAAAAAGGAAAATGTTAATCTAGGAAGAGAAGGAGAAGGGGAGAATGAACAATGCTGGAAGAGGAACAACGTTTTTAAATATTAAAAATTATTATCTAAAATAAAGAAAAAAAAAAGAAAGTTAAATATGTAAACTTCTTATTGCTTCCTCTATGAGGAAGCAAAGTGCTCATTAAATGAGCACAAAAGTTGATATAACTTTACAGCTAGTTTATTTATATGAGTATTGCTAAAGTCAATTTGCTATTAAAAATATTAACCTTTGCAAGTCTCAATGGTAATTTTTAAAGTCGTACTATATTTAAAACTAGTACAGAAACAGTATTTCTTCCCATTACTATGGAAAATAAATCTATTTTTGCTATTATATCCTCGCTTTGCTATTGACTTTAGTAAAAATGAATATTATATTATAACATTCTAAAATGAAGAGTTTCTCCGTGTATTAAATGTATTTTTAAATTAATTTTCTATTATTCCATCCGCCATAAATTTGGACAGAATTTTTCAATTCTTATAGACATTAACAAAACCGCCAAATTCAACTCTCCAATCAACAGTTTCTGCAAATAGCAGCATAAATAATGCTGATCAAATAGAAAAATTGATGCAAAATTAGATGAAAGTTTGATAAGCGAAAATGATCAAGCTGGTGTTACGTCCTAGGAATCGTAACACATCTCCAAACTTCAATAAATAGTAAAGGAAACGGTGGTTCTTCCTCGTTTTAGATAGGGAGAAAGGATTCTCTATACTGGGATGAAGATAACCGCTATGATTTTAAGTAAGCACTCAAATGTTTACAAGTTACAAATTATTTATTTAACTACGTTTACAAATGCAAGCCCTCTTTAGAAAAGATCTCCTGATCTGCATCTGAAACAAAAGAGAAACTAAGTCTCCTGCTTCTTCTTCAGATCTGATCAAAATAAGAAAGGGAAATTACTTGTTTACCTTAAGATTTTGAAAAAGGTGTTGATCGAACTCTCTCTCTCGCCTGGAAAAGACTTTGGCTCCTCCTGGTACAGTCCTGGATGGTGGATGACACTAGGATAGACTTGTATTAATATATAATATTATTAGAGGCTTTCCGCACAGAGTTTAAGTTTTTCTGACTCAAGAAGACTTTGAATACAATTCGATGATTCCACTTCAGGTGGTAAAAATAGACTGGGGACCAGACAGTCTCAGCAGATAAAAATAGACTCGGTGATGAAAACAGATTGACTTTTGGGGCCCAAACTCTCTGTTTTTATATCCGTTTTTCCAGTGAATCATCCGGTATCAAAATGGCCGCTAAGCATTGCCGAGGAAGGTTGTCAGAGGGTGAAACTACGCAGTTGCAGAAGCGTGAATACAGAGAATTGGAGATTTTCTCGCAGGTACGAACGCAGGTAATAAAACAATGAAATATGTTTGGTTTGATATCTAGAAAAGATGTGTTCGTGAAAAAATAGGTTGATCCTAATTTAGATAAGGAGTGTTCGTTCCGCATCATTTAATGCCTTCAAGTACATAAATTATATGGTACTTTGAAAACGAGTTTTCTGAAGGGTGTGCGTTTCACAATGTTTGAATTTGTATTCAAACATTAATAATTCGTCGACGACCGGTAATTCGTCGACGGTCGGTCCCACCGATGATTCTGCTCTAGGCCCCGAGATGGCGCTGTGTGAGTTGTCATCCTCCTGGTCGTTCGCGTGCACAGGAATCACATCCATGCACTTTGACCAGGATCCTCTTCGGGCCTTTACGATGCGTGTAGTGTGAATGTGTGTGTGTGGACTATAACTCTGAGCCCCCCCCCCATGGCTCAGAATTAATATGAAACAAAAGAAGAGTAACAAATGTGAATAATAAATCGAGTGAATGTGTTTTCGCAGGTTCCGGATTGCTGGCTGATGGTCAGCTGATTGTAAGAGAGCTCATGTCCACCAATCAGCTGACAAGTTGTGTACAAACAACCTAACACTCTGTGCTAGGAGTTTATCGCGAATAAGTTAATTTTAAGTTAGAATATGATAAATGTGCGTGGTATGTCACAACATATACATACATATATCTATTATCTCTAGTAAAATATAAGCTATTACAAACATAATTTGTATAGTAACATAAAGTCGTTGTTTCTATACTTGACTGCATACAAGGATGTAAGGATGTTTCTTGATTATATTATAAGTGTATTATCTCGCGTTGATCATGCTTTCTTTTGTCACCATCATTACATTACTTGTGGTCAGTCGAACACATTTAATTAGCTTGCGCTTCATTATCGGCTGTAATTATTATAATACTCATTATCACGTTATATTATTTCAGTTTCACAGTAACTTCGTGGCGCTGCCTGTTTTCGCGCACGCCACGAGACAGGAAGAGAGAAGTTGACTCGTTCACTCTGTGCTCGTAGTCGTTCGTTGTAAGACCTATTTGATTTTTTTGCTAAGTTCTCACATTTCTGGTGATTCTTTTGTTTCTGAGATTACCCTGGGTGTGGTGAGGAAGCCACCCGGTGAATACTTTTGGAATCTGTTTGGATTCGGCATGTAAGCCAGATTGAATATATTGAATTTCGAAGTTAAAGATGCCGAACTTGACCAGGGGACAAGTTCGTGGAAGGCGTGTGCTTTGCCACGCCTTCGTAAGTTCAGGTAACTAATTTCGCTACTCTCTTCCTGGTGATTTTTCTCTTGTCATAAAATTATATCTCGTTCTTGTTCGCTGTTTCGAGGTACGCTGTACATTGACAAACAGTGGTTCGTCAATCGCAATCTTGCTCAAATCTTTATTCTTGTGAATAAATATTATTTGTTAATCTTTTTTATGAATACGGTTTCTCAGTGAGTGTTCCCTTACTCTGCCCTCTCCGTGGTACTGCGCTAGCTTATAGGGTTGGTTAAAATAAATTCGGTTAGTTTACCTAAAGGTACTTTTGCTTGTTTTTGAGAAAAACAAGCTAGCGCTCAAATGGCTCATGTAAAATTAATTATAATCTTATTAAAAGTAAATTAAAGTCAAGTTTTTAAAAATCAAATAACTCAGTTCACAATTATAATCCAGTTCAAAGGTTATAATACATAAACATGTAAATAGATATAAAAACCGAAGCACCTTAACTAGGCAAGGCGCCCTTTGAAGCATCGACGATCACGGTTATTGTGTTAGTAATAAACGTGGCTGAACTGACCAGGCAAAGCGCCCTTTAAAGCATCAACGATCGCGATCAATTCACGTTAATAGTATCTGTGTAGTGAACAAGGTTCCTTCGACTAAACGCTACACAGAAAATATTTGTTCCGGAAGAATTACCAAATTAATTCAGAGACTGAGGATATGAGAATAATTCAGTAAAAGTTACGGATCTACTTATTTTAAATGTCACAGAACTTTTTTAAAGAGAATTACAGATAAATTTCAGGAGAATTAAAAGTAATTCGGGAAGAATTCTTTGATAGTGCAGGAACTTTCTGAAGTGAGTTCGGTGAGAATCTAATAGGGCGACTATAGAAATTACGGAGGAGTTCGGGAAAATTTCAAGGACGCCGCGCTATTTCAAACAGTAAAAAAAAATATTCCTATTTTTCTCTGCTTCGCGGGTAGAGATGATTTATAACATTAACATTATTAATCTGCATTGCATATTATATATATTTACAAACAAATTTTTATATTTATACTTAATTTACTTTACACATATAATCGCACGCTCTTAAAAAATGTTAAATGCCTCGGGTTTCGAACCCTCCTAACACGCATATTCCTACCTAAAGGTGACTCTAACTCTTGTTCCACGCGTAAATTTTTTCCGCGCGTAAAATTGGTGTCGCGTTCCCACCAAGTCGCACCCATTTACCGCATTGTATTTTCTTTATTTCAAGACTTACATACGAGAGGCTGAAGGTATACCACTTTTACAAACAAAATATTCAATAAAATGCTACAGATCGCGTCCCCATCATCTATCCAGTGGGTATGACATTTAAAAACGTTTTTAGAACGTCCAAAAAAACGTCCTAAGTCAGGCTAAAAAACTTCCTAAAAACGTCCTAAAAACGTCTTTGGAACATAGTATGTTTTTAGAACGTTATTTGTCCTGATTTAGGACGTTTTTAGGACGTCCTAAAAACGTCTTGAGGGATTCGTGCACACTGAATACCACCATATGTTCGTTCGAATCATCAATTTTACGCGCGGATTTACACTAAGTAAAAACATCTTCAACCAAAAAGATTTTCAAGTTTATAGCACAAAATGAAAATTATGGGTCGAGATTTTTCTTCCCAAATGACCATTTTGAAATTTTTTATTAAAAATTGAGATTTTGGTTGTTAATAATAATATTCACATGTACTTCAACGTGGATTTGTAACATTGTGATGTAATTATAAATTATCCATATAGAAAATCGAGTTTTATTTCAAAGTGAAATTCGTACATTGTCATCTAATTAACTTTATGTCTATAAATGCTTCATAATTAGTATATTTGTTTAGTGTCCTAAAATGAATTTCCATCTTTTTACCTTTCTGTATCCTTCGTCTATCCATGTCTATCCACATCTATCTTATCATATCCCTTTTGCAATCCATGGATGCAAAGTGTACGCTTGGAAAGGATAGAAAATCTATAAAATATATATCCTTTTCTATATTTTTACTTCCAACAGGGATGTTAAAATTCACACACAAATCCACTTTGAAATGCACGTGACAATATAAAGCTGGAATTTCCACATGGATTCTATAACTTGGATTTCCAAGTGAATTGTGAACATTGCTTAAAATAATTATAAATTTCGGTTCATATTGCAGTATACTGCGACAGGAATGTATAGAAGTCCCCACCAAGTCGCACCCATTTACCGCATGATTTTAAGCAATTTCATGAATTGCTAGTAATTAATAATTCCATACATGATATTTTATAATATAATATAATATAATATAATATCTTATTTAGGATAAATATATTTTTACTTCAATTTTTTAACTATATAGATATTAAGTTTGAATATACATTTTTCTCCATGTAGAATTCACGTGAAAATTCCAGCTTTATATATTACCACATGGATTTCAAAATGGATTTGTGTGTGTGTCTGTCGCCGTTTTTTGTCGCCTCCGTAACTTGGATACACTTATAGATAGTTAATAAAATTTAAACACGGAAAAAAGCATGGTTGGGCCAACCATATAAATCGATAAATATGGCGCATTATCTCCTGTTGCTGCAACCATTTACTATGGATGCACCATATTTATTCATTTATATGGTTGGCCCAACCATGCCTTTTTTCCGTGTTTAAATTTTATTAACTATCTATAAGTGTATCCAAGTTAAGGTGGCGACAAAAAACGGCGACAGACACACACACAAATCCATTTTGAGATCCATGTGGTAATATATAAAGCTGGAATTTTCACGTGGATTCTAAATGGAGAAAAATGTATATTCAAACTTAATATCTATATAGTTAAAAAATTGAATTAAAAATATATTTATCATAAATAAGATATTATATTATATTATATTATATTATATTATAAAATATCATGTATGAAATTATTAATTACTAGCAATTCATGAAATTTCTTAAAATGCGTTGCGTTTTTGCGCAAAATAATGAGGTACATGGGTGCGACTTGGTGGGGAAGCAACACGACATAGGTAAGGTGGTGGGGACACGAGACGGAATGTAGAAATCCGCGCGTAAAATTGAGGATCCGAGCGGAAAATATGGTGGTAGTTGGTGGGGACGCGATACGACTTGTATACATTCGTGTCGCAGTATACTGCAATATGAACCTAAATTTATAATTATTATAAGCAATGTTCACAATTCATTTGGAAATCCATGTTATAGAATCCATGTGGAAATTTTTGGTCCATGCAGGTCGTTATTGAGAAAGGAATACGGTCGTTATTGGGAGATTCGAGTGTATCCGAATTCGATGAAGTGTGCTCAAGTGTACACTTGTAAAGTGTATGAGAAGTGTGTGGGAAAATGCTCACTACCTTTACAATGTGGTACCATCCGAGGCATTGTATGGTGTTGTTTTGAACTAGAGATGAATGTTTCAACTCGACTTCCTCAATAGTCACATTCCCAATAGTCACATGTTCCCAATAGGATCATTATTTATTTCGTTCCCTATAGTCAACATAATTTTTCACAATGAATACTTGATAACTACTGCACATGCGTTTATCTGGAGCATCGAAGGATCCCAAAAGTTCATTTATGGTTTGGATTAAGGATTCTCTGTTCTCCAATTGGATTTTAATATCCGGAAAGCATGAAAGGTTCTCTCATCTCGTTCCTTCCTACATTAAGGAATCGTAAGCACACCTCTCTGTCTGTCAACAGCAGCTGATAAAGACTATTGAAGAAGAAGAAAGGATATAAGATTGACGAATTACAAGCGTATCTCTCCAGCTATCCTTCTCATAACCATACGAAGTTACAGAAATTAGGCTTCTGCGCATCATCCCTTCTCTTATATTTTAATTTCCCCAAGTTTTGTCAAGTCGGTGAGCAAGCGTGCGACTTGAGTGTATATCGATAAACATTGTACGTTATAGGAGGAGGGCGACTCGTATTATCCGATACCTCCCTACATGAAATCAACACAAGTTTCATTGTGGCATGTGTTCTTGGTAATTTATTTTTATTTATAATTTATTCTACCAAAGCGATTGAGTCTAGAACTTTGCTATTTATAGAAATTTGAACAGAATCATTATACACATAGATACTACGAATGAAAGTATAAAACTGTTATTATTTCATAGTCACAACTCTTGGAATGAATAAATAAATTTTCCAATTTTCGACAAATTAAATATAAGACAATGTTTCAGGGTCGAAAAGGATTACTCATTTTACATCACAGTATGAACCAACCACCTGTTTCATTTAGTAGGTCCTGTTCTAGGATACCCATAACAGTTTTATTGAACCCATTGATGGAAGGTGATCTTTACACGAAGGTATCCGAACGCAAACGAAAACCTACGACGATAGCAGTTGGCACGTGCCACATCGGAAAATCTTTACTCTATATTACTATATTATATAATAATTTATTATTATGTAATATTTACAATTATACATTATTATATATTATAATTATATATTATTTATTATTATTTATTATTATATAATAACAATTATTAACATTATTATTATTAACATTAATAAATAATTTAACACTTTTGTAAATTAATTTATTTATAAAGGAAACAGAATATTTTAATCTATAAATAAATAATATTACAACTTCCGGTATTTTTTAATAAATTTATTTATTATTTACGTAATTATTTATTTATTTATAAAGTAGCGAGTCTTATACGTTTTATGCAGATAAACGATATTACAACTAAGAGTAACTAAGAGTAGAAAAAAGGACTAGTGATTTGGAAAAGAAACTTCATAAATTTATTTATTCTTTACGTTATTATTTATTTATTTATAAAGTAGTGAGTCTTCTACATTTTATACAGATAAACAATATTACAACAAAGAGTATTTGTTTATTATATATGAAAAATAGGAATAGTAATTTGGAAAAGAAACTTCGTAAATTTTTTTATTTATTTACGTAATTTACGTAGCGAGTCTTATCAATTTTATACAGATAAACAATATTACAACAAAGAGTATTTTTTTATCATGTATGAAAAAGGGAATAGTAATTTGCAAAAAAACTTCGTTATTATTTACGTTATTATTTTTTATTTATAATGTAGCGAGTCGTTTAAATTTTATACAAATAAATAATTTGACAAGTAAAACTATTTATTTATCTTCTATGAAAAAGGGACTTCTGAATTTGTAGACAAACTTAGTATGTTTATTTATTTATAAAGGTACGAGTCTTTTCAATTTGTAAATAAATTATTTTACAACTTGGACTAGTTATGTATTTATAAACTATGTATTTATAATTTCAACATGTGTTAACAATACATACCGTTTCAGTTTGTGTTTTCATTCCGATTCGCACATATGAAAAAAATGATAATTTTTACGACTTTACGATAACGTATTACAAAATATGTCCCTTGGCTGTAAAGTTTCCGTCGCGGACGGCGCGGTCAGCTGATTGTCTCTTACTCTTTTAGTTTGACCTTGAATATTCATGTTTCTCAATGTCAATCACAAATTACGGTTTTCTATCGCAATGAATCGGGAATTTCTTGTTGAAATATGGCACACAAAAAAATAAAAAGGTCTTGTTACAGAAAGGTGATCTATATACCCTTATATTTTACGGCACGCTGAGTCCAAATCTGAAGACCGTTTACCCCCACAATGTCATAATTTAGGTCAATTGAAGGTCAAATCGCAAAAAAAAATTTTCTTTGAAATGACCACTATTCCTAATGTTTTTCGGGTCTTTGAATCCGAATCCGAGGTCCACTTGAACCTATTGAATCATCATAAAGGTCAATTCAAGGTCATACCGGTAAATATTGCAAAAAATGGATTTTTGGTTACAGATTCGGAAAGAGCGGGAAATTTCACGTCCAGATATAAAAGTATAAAAAAATTAATTAAACAAAGAAAGAATCTGGCTGTTTTGACCTTTTAAGCGACTAGCAAACATCTGCCATCATATTTACAACCCCTTTTCCTTGATAGCGACGTTCCATTTCGTTAATATCCTGGTGAAATCGCTCACTTTGTTCTTCGCTATAGTCTCTGAGATTTTCTGGACCTTTTTGAAACTTGACCTTACAGCCATCTCTTTAGGATTCATTTCTATGACAAAATTTCGCCTCTAAATAAAGTTCGAATTTGAGGACTATCAAAGATACCTTCTTTCAATTTAGCATCACTGATTTCTGGAAATTTCTTTCCCAAATATTAAAAACAGTTGCCATCTTTGTCCAAGGCTTTGATAAACTGTTTGATTAGACCAAGTTTGATGTGAAGAGACGGAAGCAAAATCTTTGAAGGATCTAGTAACGGGTCACATATTATATTTTTGGATCCAGGATGGAAATCTTCTCGCTTTTGCCAATATTTTTGTCCATAATGTTTCTTTCGATCTCTGCTATTCCAAAGACAATAAAAACAGGGATTTTCTGTAAAACCTGCTAGTTGTCCCAAAATCAGAGTATGTTTGCTGGTCGCTTAAAAGGTCAAAACAGCCAGACTCTTTGAAAAGAAAAAGAAATCCTCTTCACAGATTTTTCGAGGAAAAAAGATTGCGTTACAAAAGAAAAAAAGAGTGACCTATCTTAGATCTATCACAAAATTAAAACGTTCAGAGTTCTGTATTTAATTTATTTTGTTATGCTTTTATATATTTTCGCTCCAAGAAAGGTGAAAAAAAATGCAAAAAGAATTTGAAAATTGAAGAAAAAAATTTAATTTCAAAATTGAAAGAAAAAATTTTTTATATTATATCTGGACGTAAAATTTCTCGTTCTTTCCGAATCTGCAGTTAAAAATCCATTTTTTGCAAAATTTGCCAGTTTGACCTTGAGTTGACATTGATAGTGATTCGATAAGGTCAATTGAACCTCGGATTCGGATTCAGAGATCCCAAAAACGTATCATTATGGTCTCACGTACCCATATTTTCTTTAATTTTCAATACCAAGGAAACTTTATATATAACAACGTAAATAACCTCTGATTGACCTATGAGGTCTTCATTAAAAAAATTTGATAATACTATATCTGGACGTAAAATTTCCCGCTCTTTCCGAATCTGTAATCAAAAATCTATTTTTTACAATATTTACCGGTATGACCTTGAATTGACCTTTATGATGATTCAATAGGGTCAAGTGGACCTCGGATTCGGATTCAGGGACGCGAAAAACATTAGGAATAGTGGTCATTTCAAAGAAAATTTTTTTTGCGATTTGACTTTCAATTGACCTAAATTATGACATTGTGGGGGTAAACGGTCTTCAGATTTGGACTCAGCGTGCCGTAAAATATAAGATCATATAGGTCACCTTTCTGAAAATAGTCACCTTTCATCACAAAATATTCATTTTCTCCTCAAAACTGAAACGAAACAATATTTCTATGGGACTCAAGTAAACACAAGACCCTAAATTTATGGTAAGTTGTCTTTACATATCACTTCAAACTTTTTTCTAAATTATATATGCTGACAGGGTCGGCCTTAGAATCATTTTTTAAAATTTCTATTTTCACGGATTTACAAGTCCGTTTATCGAACGCCCTTAATTTCAACGCGTAAATTCAAAATTCTTGAGCGGCTAGGGACTGACGGGTAAAGTTGGCTACACAAGGTATTCAAATATAATCTGACGTGAGCTTCACGCCTAGGGACTGACGTTTCGGGCATTTAGGAGGGAATTGTTGAAAACAGTTTATTTTTTAATTAAATGAGGTGTCTACAAAGAATCAGTTTTAATACGTTATTTAGTATACTTAGAATAAAAAAATTTTTTGTTTATGAGAAAAGAGCCTGTTTCATAGCGTTGACACTTTTTGTGGAATGGTCCATATTTGCTTCCAGGAAACATAATGCACATTGAATGAGCATAAAAGTTGATATGTCACTGCTAGCTTTAATTTGTGGAATTTTATTGTGTTGAAAGTTTTAAATTTGGTAATTCTTATCTTTTTGATTGTTTTATACTTCTATGGAATTTTAAATTTCGTAGTCTATTATTTTAAAATTTTATAACTTTAGGAACTGTACATTTCGAGAATTTTTATATCTGAGTGTTTAATGAACTTTTTTCCATGCTCATTAAAAATAAATGGTCATTTTCATGTCTCCGTGCCAAAAAAATATTTTTTGTATTTTTTTTTTGCAATTTTTGTGATTATTATATTAAAATGAAGAACCGAATGGCAGACCACGGCAGACCTAATAATAGTCAAAAAGTCCACTAGTGTCCCTGTCCCCAGGACACTTACGATATGTTACTTGTAATCTATATTCAATTTTTCTTCAGTTATACTATACAAAATTAATATTTTATTAAAATATAAGCCTATTAATTTGATATTCATTCATTACTTCTAGCAGGTTATGATTATATCTACCCTAAAAAATTAGCGAAAGTGTGGCCCTCATTTTCATTTTTTTAATTTTTCCAAAAGGCGCTCATTTTTGTATTCGCGTAATATTTTGCGTGTGTAAGAACACTGTTTGCTTTGTCTATGCGTCTAAAGTAAACAGCTGTTCTCAAGTAAACGAAACCACCAAATCGTTTTAATTGTGAAAACACCAATTTTATAGCAAGTGTCATGGGTCCGTGACCCACAACCAATAAACTCATAAACTTGTATAGAAAACTGTCATGGGTCGATGACCATACAGTAAAACAAACACTATGTAAACTTGTGAATTTGGTGTAACCGTTCACCACTCGAGCTAGCCAGCCAAGCGCAACGAACCGTGACATCTCGCCCACGTCACAAAATGGGCATCTCGTTCATCGCAACCTAAGCATCTCGCCTATTTACATAGCATACGGCTAAAACCATGGGACACAAAAATTTGGCTAATATAAAATACCCACATCAGGTCAATTAGTCAGTGCAGTAACAACATCGCAGGGAGTCACAGTACAGTAGCAACGCGGAACCCTCGACATTTGAAATCTCTGTCACTCAGCACATTCATTCGGGAAAGCAATCTCCATACGAGTGATTTCTACTGTAACGAATTCCACACTCAATAATTGTACTTTAGTGACAAGTTCAGGATTACAGTGTCAACGTATTGAACATTCAATAATTTTACTCAAAAAATATATAAAAGTGTTAACAGAGAAATTAAGTTTATATCAAAGTATTAACGGATTATCAAAACACAACGACTCTCCATTTGTAAGTATTAGTAACATCATTACTTTATCTTGTCAGTCAACATTTATTTCTCACAAATGTCTATTTGAATATGAAATTTACATCTAACAAATCCCTGTTAATTATGGCATTATAACAAATATCTGTTGAACATTTATAATCATTGTTTATTGTTTGAACATTTACTTATGCCAAATCTCTCTTCCTTTGTAAACATTTTATTTCTGACAATTGTCCAATCGATTTATAACAAGTATCTGTTTATCTAGAATGTTTATAAACATTGCCTATTGTTTGTAACATTAAAAACAAATGTCTATTGTTCGTTGAACATTTATAATCATTGTTTACTGGTTGAACATTTATTTATGACAAATCTCTCCTCTTTTATAAACATTGTATATACAAATGTCTGTTTTCCTTGAATATTTATAATCAATATCAATTGTTGTAACATTTATCTCTTTAAGTTTAATAAACTCACTATATCAAGCTCATATTTTGTGTTTTAATGCTTCTTAGCTAAACTGTTGGCTATCCTCATCCCGAATTAACCTTCTTACCAGAGTTAATCAAAACGATCAAATTAGGGACGATAAGAAGGAGTTATTTCATGATTTTCCTTAAAAGAATATACTATAATATTTTAGACGTTACACAATAACGCAAAAAAAATCGAAGGTTTATTGTGCAACGGGTGTCCACTACTGTCCATCTTGGAAAATATTTAAATTGTATTATAAACGTACGATTATTTATTGTTTTCAATTCGCTTACGAATGCGACTACCTAGCCTTTTTGAAAGGAGAAGCAGGCAAGTGCAAAATATCCACTACTGTCCCTGAAAATACATTTATAATCTTTCATCGTATTCTACGTGCAGTTAGCTTAAATTTTAATCTTATAGCTATTTATTTAACAAGGCGCGAAAGGAGGCAATTATCACACGAGTCCGATAATTGCCTGTTTCGCGACGTATGAAGTACAAAGCTTTTCATGACCACTGCAACGAATTCGATTTTCGAAACAATAGTCCGAATTTACACTAGCGAGAAATAAGCTGGCTGGGGCCCCGTAAGCGTGTTCGCAAAATACTCTCTCTCCTCCTCCTTCTCTTTCCTTTCGTATTCTATCGTATTCTATCTTTCGTATTTTCGTATTCTATCTTATGATATCCTATGGTATCCTGTTATATTGTATCAAATCCTATCGTATCCTATCGTATCCTATCGTATCTTATACGATAGAATAAAATACAATAGGATGTGATAGGATATGATAGGATACTATAGGATAGAATACAGTAGAATAGGATACAATAGGATAGGATACGATAGGAGTTAGATATTTTAGGATATCTATATCTATTTTAAGATACCCTATTTTACTTTCGGACTACTTTTGCAGTACTTTCGCTCCTGTACTGTAAAGGTCTCCCTTCAAAGCGCTTAACAAACACCGAAAATCGATGTTTCGTTACACGTGTCATGAAAATTTGTTTAAATTTGAATAAAATGAAAAGTCAATTGCTCTGAAAAGAAAGTTAGAAGTGGATCGGCAAGTTGCTCAGGAAAATCGAAAAGTTATTAAAATAATTTAAGTATTTTATAAAAATAAAAAATTATAATTTTAAACTTATTACGTATTAATATTGATATTTTATTAAGAATAAATTACTTTTACAATACAGGAACGAAAGTACTGCAAAAGTAGTGCAGAAAGTAAAATAGGACATAAAGTAAAAATACCTAAATAAATAAACCGGAGGTTCTCTCTCCCTCCCCCTCTCACTCTTATCCTATCGTATCCTATCCTATTGTTTCGAAAATCGAATTTGTTACAGTGGTAATGAAAAGCTTTGTTCTTCACACGTCGCGAAACAGGCAATTTCGCCTTCAGCTCGTGACGTCAACCTCACACTCGTCCGACACATCATCATATGTGACGTGTGCCGAGGAAAGGAGTGTAAGGCTGCAAAATTCGATGTTGAGGTTTTTACACTTTTGGATTGTATTTGAGTTCAGTTGCTTTTGGAATAACCACTCGAAGCATGTTAATTTTCAAATATGAAAAGTAAGTAGTGAAAATTTTCGCATTCGTTTGCTTTTTTTCACAATTTAAAAATTCTAATTGTTAAGAATAAAGTATTTTATGATCAAATAGCTAACGCCAAATTAGAAAATGGTTACCGCTATTATAAGCTACAGACCAATGATAGAAGATTTTTCCATACGCGTACTCATTGTACTAGATTCAAGGACGATTTTCATACAAATGATGGATAATAAGTCACTTACACTGATCCTGCATTCGTAGGTTGGCAGAATGCCAGTTCTATTCGCGCTTCCGTTATTCCGATCTAGTCCATACTACTCGCGTCACGCGCATGACGTTATTACCTAAATTATGGTTCAAGTAGTCAGATTTACAAACCGCAAGAGCTTTCAAATAATTCTAACTTCATTACACATATATATAATATATTTATTTGGGTAATACAAAAATATTTTTTTCCTAGAGAGACTAGATCCCCCCAATTTGATTCTCGTTTTTTGTTTAAGTATACATTATTTCTATTAGCCTAGTGGAACATTTTTTAACAGTTTTTAAATAATTATAAATTATTTAATCATATTGAATTTGGTACAATATTTTTTTTAATTCTTTTTTTTTAATTCAAAATATAGATTTTTATAAGTTCTAAAATATTTTATGGAATTTGAAGGATTTTTAAAGTTTTTTGGGGAATTTTATTGAAAGATTTCAAAAGATTATTAAGATTTTTAAAAGATTTTCTAGAATTTAAAAGGATTTCGATTTTGTGGAATTTTTACGGATTTAATGGAATTTGATGAGATTTCTAATGGTTTTAAGGAATGGTAAATGTTAAGGAGTTTCAAGAGCTTTCTAGGAATTTTTAGAGATTATCACGCAAACCAACACTCGCGCGATTATCTTTTTTCCTTCTTAGAACTTCAAGTCATTGAAAAGCTCATTCGGTTTGCAATAACCATGTATGCGAAATTTTCGAGATATTTCGTTACACCACTTTTTTAAGATATGACAAGAAAATAACCTTCGACAATTTTGTTCAATTTCCACATTCCATGCCTTTTTAAAAGTGTCATGTTTGCTCCTTTGTTGGCCAAGATGGTGGTTGAAGTTCTTCTAAAGCTGTGGCCTGTATATTTATTAGCATCATTTAATTGTAGATAAGTCGCAATCTGTTTCGGAGTCTTGGAGAATTTGTAGGTACCGATCGCTTGGGTGGTACATTTTCCATTTTGGTAGTTAAGGAAGTATCGTTCTGTTGTCGCATTTTCAAGTCTTAGCTCTTCGTATTTTCTCACAATGTTAGCCAAATCTCCTTCCATTGTGTATGTTTTTAACTCATGTGTTTTAGAGTCTAGAATTCTGACTATTATCACTCCATCGGCGTGAGTGACGTAAGACTTTTTCATATTCACTAGTTCATCATTTCGAGTGGCTCCATGGACTCCAAAAATCGCAATTACCTAAAAACAATCCATCTATTAATGAAATATATATATATATTTTTTTAATTTATTGTTTTGTTAGAAGTTTTACATAATAAAATGTATATTAATTGTTAGTGTTTGTTTATAAATCATAAACAAGTTTTTATTGTACATACTTTTTTATTAATTTTTTAAGTATTTTGCTTTTTTTACCTTTGCTGCGAGATAATGTTGATCTGATGCTTCTTCAAAGAATTTTTTCAGAACATCTGCGGTAAAAACCAATGATTTTTTGCTTCGAAATTCGACTGATAGTTTTTTTAGAAAGGCAATCAGTTTTGAGTACTTTGAGATGTCAATATTTTGTCGATTATTCATCATAGAATGTAGCATGGAGTAATGACTCCACATGGTCGAGGATTTGTACTTTTTTAATAAATCTTGAAAATATGCCAGCAGCACATTTTCAGAGCAAGATTTTGTATTTTTTGAATCTTGCCATTTGAGAAAAGTAGTTTGTGTCCTGTAACATGCAGTTTTTATCTATCATGTCCATTGCGTATCTTCGACAAGTTTTGAGTTTACTTTATTTTAAAATATTTATTAATTCTGAGAAAACATAAGAAAATTGAATTGATTTAATAAATGCAAGAATTAGAATCAAAAATAAGACTATAAATTGTTATTGTGGTCAGGCTTGGTGGGCGAGAGAAATAAATAAAGTGTAAATATAAACAGAATCAAGGCGTCTAATGTCAAAATCAGCTGATAGATACACACAAATAAGAATAATAAATATGACAATGGCCGTTATCACGACGCTATAATTTAAATATGAAGCAAATACAAATTAAAATCAAATTTACATATTATATAATACCGTTACACACACATCAATACATAGAATTATGCGAAATATTAAATACAAGTTAATCAGAATATCGAAACAATATGGCGATTAACGACTTACGGCTGTGGATTCGCATGAGATTAGAAATTTGGAGAATACTACCCAAAAGCGAAGATCTGAGAAAAGCCGTTGACCGGAGCAGTCACAAAAATACAAGTCCTGAAGATTAGTCGAGCTAATAATTATAAGGAGCTCCAGCCGTCTCTCCAGAAATTCAAGAATAGAATTTCCAAATTTAAGTATGCGAAGATAACAGTGCCACAAGCATCCAAAGACCAAAGATAGCTAGCCAAAATTAAATTAGATTGTGGATTTACGCAGATAATGAAATATTGCCTCAAAGAATTGGCAGATCGGATGGTAGATCCGCAGGAAAAAATTTGCGCTCTTATGTGGGATGAAGTTGCTTTACAACTTCACCTAAAGTACTGTGCTGAAAAAGACAAGGTTGTTGGCTTAGAAGATTGGGGGATAAATCGCACATCCAGATATGCCGATCACGCTTTGGTTTTTATGCTTCGAGGTGTAAAAAGTGGATGAAACATCCCTTTTACATATAACTTTTGTACGGATCAAACAACTTATGGACAGTTGATTTGCTCTATTAAGGAGGTTGTTCGAGAAGTGACCAACGCTGGTTTCGTCGTAACATGTACCGTCTGTGACCAAGGTTCTTCGAACATAAGAGCCATAAAATCCATGCAGGCAGATACTGATCGAATAAGAAAGAAAAAAAGAATCGAAAAATGTAAACATTTCTTCTATTATATATTTAATTTTTTTTATATGGTATATGTTTTGAAATTATCAGAATTCTCACAATTGTTTACAGACTGGACTATTCTCATCGATGACGCCGAGATCATTCTTCTTTATGATCCACCCCACTTGTTGAAATGTATTCGAAACAACTTTTTAAACAAGGATATTGAAATTGACTTCGATCGACATGTGAAGGAAGAGGACCGTAAATATGCATCATGGCAGCATATCATCACAGCTTACGAGATTGATGTTTATTCATCAACATTTTTGGCAAGGCATGTACCCAAGTTAACGGAACAGCACATTTATTTGGATAAAATACCAAAAATGAGAGTAAAAATGATGATGCAGGTGTTCAGTACTACTTGTTTTCAATTTATTGAACTCCTTGCCACATCTCAAGGTAAAATATACTATTGATTTTCATATTTACACAGAAAAAAAGTCTTAAATTGAGCCAAAAAGTTTAGTTTATGTTACGATTTAAGTAGAAAAAAACTAGACTTTTTTTGTGTACTACCTCCTACTTAAGGATTTGTGATACTTATAGCAATTTAGTTTATTTGGATTCTCACAGTTTTTAATTTTTCAACAATATAATAGTTCAATTTCAACTTTCTCTACGCTTCGGCACTATTCAAAATTTAAATATGTTTTTCAAATAAATTATTAACGTTCAGTTTCACTAACAGGTACATTTAAAACCAGCATTGGAGACAAAAAAATGCCAGGTGATTGAATTCATACGGCTTTCGTCCTTCAATTGATGAACGGCATCGCAGATGGATTCAATGGAGTATCATTTGGCGATAATCATCCAAAGCCATGGACATCCATGGACAGAAAAATCATACCACAATGATTGTTTCACAAATGCAAGAAGACAACTGCAGAGTATGCGGTTTGTTAACCGTGAAAATTATAAGCCTATTAAAACAGACATACCGTGCCTTAAAAATTTAATAGATACCTTGCAAGGGTTCAAATTATTATGGAGAAAGCTCCAATCTTTTGGATTTAAGTCTTTTGACCCTCGCAATATTAACCAAGATCCACTTGAAATTTTTTTGGTACAATTAAAAGCCATGATTTTCGGTCCAACAAACCGACATGCTCACAATATGAAAGTATCTTTAAGTCGTTACTTATAAGTAATTTAACTTCAAAAAATTCTCAGGGTTTCAATTGTGAGAGCGATACGGGAAAATTCATTCTTTCCGACTGTAATGCTGAAAGTTACGGAGGTTTTGTCAGATGAAGTTGATGATAATGAAGCGTCCATGCAGGAGGAACAAGAGAAGCGGAAAAATGTTATTGGAGGGGATTCTGCAGATAAAAATTTGCACGAAATACCAGAGCAAAATACTTTTACTAACTCTGGTGATCTTATAAAATGTTTGCAAAGAAGTGTACCTGCAATAAAAACTTGCTCCTCCTGCTTGGACGCATTTCATAAACCATCTGTACTAAGAATAATCTGATGGAACTTGTTTCCAAGACGCGCATTTGCATGCAAAACGTATCTTAGGAAGAATATTTTTACGTAACATCTCACATAAAAAAGTAGGTGCAAAATCGAAATGCATCCTACTACGTAGGTCAAATTTTTCCTTTTATACGTGTGATGAGCATCGCGCTAAATTCCTTCAAAATTTTTTGAAATACTATGTGTTCAAAAATATTACGAGGATACCATCACGTATTTGAACAGAGTTTTGCGAGGACGAATTGTTCCGAAGAATGTAAACAATCTCTCTGAACCTGTTAAATTTGCATTTAACGCTTACTTAAAAACAATCAGGAAAAATAAACGACCTGCATTAGAACTAGGCACAAAAAGTAAACAGAAAAATGTAACAAACAAACAAATTGAAGTCAATGCTCAAAATTCTACAAGTAACCAGGTTCTATATAATTTCACCCCAATTCAATCAACTTCTACATGTGACAATGGAGAATCGTCGAAAGAAGTTCAACTCCACATTATTGAATTGAACAATAATTCTCAGTATGAGGATGTAGAATTGGACTTCTTTCAACTTCTATTTGAAACAATAGATCCCGAAAAAATACCTTGAACTTCTATGCATAGATGTTCGGGATTTTTTATTTTTCCTGATAGTTTTTAAGTAAGCGTTAAATGCAAAAAATTCAATGAATTTTTTGAAGTTAAATTATTAATAAATGACCACTTAAACGTAAATATATAGCTATTTATTTATATTTATTATATAAGGTCAAAGGAACAATTTCTTTCAACGTATATCAAAGAAGTGTTTCTTCAATTAAAAAAAACTGTTTTCTGGGTGTACTGATAACCGGAGCGAAACTGACTGCTACTTGTTATCAATATGACATTATTATATTATATTATAAAATTATATATTATAAATTATAATTATCATGTTATTAATTATATATTAATATTATTATATTATAAAATTATCATATCATATATTATTATTTATTATCACTCGAAGTAATAAAATTACTTGTTCATATTACTTCCAGGACTCAAATTTCTTCATAAAACCCTTTTTATTAACAAATAAATAGAAATAGATATATATTTTATTTGAATTTGAATTCCATTATCTGGTTATTCAGATAACCAGATAATGGAATCTGATTGGCCGTATATTATCTACATTATCTTATCTTAGGGTCTTGGACTCCTGCTAGACGGCGCGTATCTTCTGCCATTTCTAGGCATTAAGGGCATGTATTACTTACCCGATCCCTACCTTATCGACATTTTTTTCTGTGTAACGCTACGTCTACATTTATTGAGATACCACATTGAAAATTTCTATACTTGAAGCTAAAGCCTTAAGGTACGTTTGTCTGATCCTAAATATTGACATTTTTAAAAAACAAATTTTTTCAAAAAAATTGTTTTATTTTTACAAAAGTTTAAGACCAGCCAAACATACATTAGCATATTTTCTTTAATTATATAAATTTTCCATTTGATATCTTTATAAATGTAGACGTAGCGATACAGAGAAAAAAATGTCGGTAAGGTAGGGATCAGGTAAGTAATACATACCCTTAACCGTCCACCCCCTGTTACCAACCAAAAAATTTTGGAGAAAGAGCAGGGTTGGGAACATGAAAATTACGTATTAGGCTGTGCAATCTGACGTCATAAGACATATGGTGGGGGTCTATACGAATCGATTGACCTGTAAGATTATTTCATTTTATTGAAAAATAAGAAAGTTATGGTTAATTGTATTTTAAAAAAAGTTATTTTCCACTATAATTTCTGAAATAATTAAAATTTAAAGCTGATATAAAGAAAATGAAGATTCTTTGTGTCTAGACAAATCGATTGACCTGCAAGATTAATTAATTTCATTGAAAAATAAGAAAGTTATGCCTTATTAGAATTTTCGAAAATAAATTTTTTGAATATAACTTCTCAAATAATCAAAATTTAATGCTGATGTTAAGGATACCTTAATGCTTCCTCTATGAGGAAGTAAATCATATTTGCTTACAGGAAGCAAAGTGCTCATTGAATGAGTATAAAAGTTGATACAACTTGACAGCTAGTTTTTTTTTATTGAAAAATGTACTTCAGACACTTTAGTCACTACTCCCAAAATTAGGGAATGGATCGTTGAAAATTAAAAAAAATTTTTCAACTTTAGCTATCGCGCTCGGACCACAAGCAATCGCCTGATCCGGCTTGGCAAACGAACATCAAAAATTTATTACAGATACAATTTGCAACGGCCCATTTCCAAATTTTGGGAGTAGTGACTAAAGTGTTTGAAGTACGTTTTTCAATAAAAAACAAATTTTTTAATAGTCATAAAGTTTAAAGAAAATATTTGTTAATAAAAATACTGTTGGACTTGGCAGAGGCAAAAATTTCCTCATGAATTTGTAACACTTCGGAGATTGTTTAAAGATTGATAGAGCAATAATTTTTTCCTCTGATGTGTACCTTCGGCCGCGAGGGATTCTACTTACATTTCTAAATAATGCATTTATAAAGTGCTGTTGAACACCTGTCATTTTGGAATACTGTTTTTGAAATCGAGGATATTTCTTACTTTCCCTACAGTCGCCGACACTGTTCAAACTTCTTTTTCTCAATCTACCAAAATCGAAAATTAATATTTAATAAATAAAAAAAACATCACATCCGTAAAATAGAGACCAGTCATAAATTATTTTATTATTTTCTTTTATTTCATATTTATTATCCAGGCTGTAATTACATCGTAGACTAAATGGCATAGAACATGAAGAAATTGCAATATTACAATAATTGTTAGTAGTATAAGCGTTAAGTTAGTAAGCGTTAACAGAAATATAAAGACGATAGACGGGGCAGGAAAAAGGATAAAGAATGGCAGGACAAAGGACAAAGGAAGGTTCACAGCATACCAGACGAACACAGTATCGAAAAAAAAACATGTATAAAAATTTTGTTCCTCTCTTGGAAAGTAAGGTTTATAATGGTGACAACTTTCGTTCTTAACAAATTAATTTTACAATATTACAGAGTGTCCAGCAAAATTTCGTATTAAGATTACCGGGGTTTTTTTGGGAATTTCCAAATTTTCAAATTAAACAGATAATTCTTGTTAAAATCATACTTTTAATAAAAAGTAATCAACTACCTTCTAAACAAGATACGTTTTGTAAAACCTCCGCAGAAGTTTGCATGCTTATAGAAATAATATTAAAGTAGATAATAATTAGTTATATTTGATCTGTAAAAACAATCATAAATTGAAAATATTCGTAGTCAAAGTACGTCGAAAATATTTGAAACTTGACTTTCCATGTGTAACATATGGGGGATTTCATGTCAAGTGTACCCACTTTAGAATCTGTCTTTGTCTGATCGAACTCAAACTTTAGCAAATTGTAGTCCTATAAAGGTGTTAAAGCAGGTGTGGTGAAAAATCATATAACATTTAACGATTATACTGAATGTTTGCGTACATTTTCCATTTAGACGAGAACATAGTGTACTATTAGATCTCCACTTTACAAAGTTAAAACTGTTAAACAGTTAAATGTCGCCTTAAGCCCATTCGATGACAAGTGATACTTATTACCAGGAAGTACAGATACCCTGACGTGGGGTCATTATCAAATTAGAAATCATGATGACAATGTTGATTTGTAAATAGTAGTTTTAAGTCGATGTATATATTATTGAAGGGAGTTTATAAATATTGCAAATAGTTTTTAAATATATTGTAGGAAATTTATAAATATTATAAAATAAAATTTGATTGCTTTGAAGTATCATTTGTTTCTTATATAATACAACCTTTCATATTATTTAAGTTTTAACATTAGTTTAACTATACTTTAACATTACTTTAACGTTAACTTAACTATACTTTAACTACACTTTAACATTACTTTAAAGTTAACTTAATAATACTTTAACGTTAACTTAATTAAAGATTTGAGTTTTCTATCCAACTATTGTGTGAACTGTCAAAACCTAGCCATTTGACATAAATTTTATTTCCACGTCCCTTCAGGACCTTCTCTTCAAGATAAATGTCTGGATATTTAACTATTAAAGGTTCCTGTTGATAAAATCCTCCAACTACCGGTTGATCCTGATAGTCTTTCAGCTTGTATGTCACTGGTTTGGTAGGTATAACTTGGTCAACAATAAATATTTCGGTTGTCCAATTTAGTGTATATCCTTTCTCAAAGACGATCTTATACTTGCTGATTCAAACTTTGTCACCAACTTGAAACTTTGTTTTTCTAGGAGAAATTTTTCTTTGTTTGAAGAAACATTGCAAACGTTCCTCTGCATCTTCATGTCCAACATTTACTGAATTCATACTAATAGTTCGATGTTTTTTATTGTTGTATTTGGAAACGAGGGTGGGAAAGATACCCTGACGTGGGGGTTGATTTGTAAATAGTAGTTTTAAGTCGATGTTTATATTATTGTAGGGAGTTTATAAATATTGCAAATAGTAGTTTTTAAATATATTGTAGGAAATTTATAATCATATCCATTTATCCATTTTACCTTGCAAACTGAATTGCGGCCAAACTAAATTCTTGATTGTGTTACGACCGGAGTGGAGGGAAAATGTTTTGTTAAAATAGACTAAGGGAGGATGAGTTTGCTGATTATGTTAGAATGGTAAGGCCTAACTTAATTTTTATTGTGGGTACGTTGTCACTAACAATCCTATGGGGATTGTATTATTCAAATAAAATACTAAGACATTTTAAATACTAAGATATTTAAATGAGTACAGAAATTTGATACATAAAAACTTACGTTACTTCTCGGTTGAGAAGGCAAGAGAAGAAATAAGGGTTGTCGCTTGCGTCTCTATCAATCGGAGGACAACGGCAAGATCCTCACGCAGAGTTAATTTACTAGAGTAAGAGCTAACACTTAATGTCATTCCACTTACTAATCGAGCGATACATGAGCCTAAAGCAGAGATCGAATCCACTCGTGAGTTCTTTCCCGAATGTTAACACAGCGGAACTTTAGCCGGGTTAGACTCTACGACGACCGTACTAGCGTTTAGTCGAAGGAACTTTGTTCAATTTAAGTAAAAACCGTAAACGTAGTAACCGAAACTGACCGCGATCCTCGATGCTTCAAAGGGCGGTTTGCCTAATCAGACTGACTCGATACGAAGTTAAGTTAACAGTATTACTGCTTGAAACAAATGACACAGCTCTTAATCAGAGCAGCGTTTATATACTTAAAGAAAATGCATACGCCTTTCCACATCCACCACGCCCGATACACCCGATGTGATCATCTCATCTAACACGTCCGCCACGCCCGACCTTCTCATGTGGTTTGTCACGTTCAGTGTATTATTGTAAATCGGCACGTTTTGTTACGACTTATGACGAGTGGACATATTTGACGAGACGAATGAAGCATCTTATTATAATTATTGAGATGAAATATCAATCAACGCACAGTATGTTGGTATTTTCAATATAGGTGGAAAGTTATGAACAAAGTTCCTTGTACCAAGGCTAAGGGCAATCTTTTCTTCTTTTCTTCTCTTGCCTTTTTAGGACTTAATGATCCTTAAATTATGATCCCTTGTATCTATTGTATTTAAATTACTAATATATCTATCTACATGTGTAACATGTACACATGTACATACATACATTTATTATTTAGTTTTTTATAACTTATATAAACTAATATAAGAATACTTGTTAAGTAGAATACTATGGCCTGTGGTCAGCATGTTTGACTATACACAAAGTTATCACTTCTATTATAATGAACAACGTATTATCTTATGTAGGTTTCTTTTACTCTTATGTTACCATTACTACTTAAGTATCTTTTGTATATAATCAGGCATCTGCATAATTACATACTACTTTATCGACCGTAGTTGTTACAATAACTCTTACCACTGGCTCATAATTGTTATAATGTATCTGTTGATATGACTAATTATCATTTAATTACTTAGAAGTTAATGTGGTTGCACATGATTAGACGTTACAAAGAAAATTTAATATTTTTGGGATGTAACAATTGTGCAATTGAATCGTTCAGCAATTGATGCTTTTAGATTACTGTAAAGTGTGTATAATTATATGTACACTGCTGCAACAGCGTCTCAAATTGTGAGTTGTAAAATTCTTTGCATTGATCAGTATGTAAATTTTTTCGAACTCGACCCTGCACAAGAATGGATTTCATAGCTTGAATAACAGCTTGTGACGCGCATTTTTTTAAGTTTCAAAAAATGAAACCAAGGTCTCCAAAAGCGACACACAAATGGCCCAAAAAATAAAATTAGGATAAATAAAAAATTTAGATAATGCAAAATTTAAAAAAAATAATAGGAAAATTCTGGGCGCCAGTCCTTTCTTGGGACAAAGATAAAACCAAAAAAAATATATCAATAGATATAAATTCAAACAAAATCAATTCAGTTAAAACATGCGAGAAAGGTAAAGATACGAGGAAATAATATTCTTAAGAGATAAAAGATATGAAGATATACATAGAAGATAACCTCGCAAAATTATAACCAAATTAAATATTAAAGATAAAGACAAGTTAAAATTTAAATGAAACTAAACTTACTACTAGCTCAGAACATTAGTAGAGAGGGGTAGTTCGGAAATTATAAGACTCAAAGAATTTAAAAAAAAATTATTTAACAAAGCTTTATTCTATTGAATAAGAATATTCTGACATTAAGTAGTAATAACAACGATAGAAATATAATAAT
>UCOH01012006.1:8239-21069 GCA_900474275.1 Synergus japonicus
CAAATTTGCAAATATACATTGTTTGACGGGTCCTCCCATCGAAATTGGTTTCTCGATAGCAAAAAGGGAGGCTAGAGTCTCATTTTTAGCAAAGACTCATAGCTTTATTTAAATAAAAGATTTCAGATACGCGAAAAAAGACGGGTTTAGACTATTTTTTTAGAAAGAGTGAGCAATACTTATAGGTGTTAAAATCCCTTTTTGCTTCTAAAGGAGGTAAATCACTGCACTCGGAATTTTTTGTTGGAAATAATATTATTCCCAAAAAAAAAATTCCAAGTATGTGTATCTATTCGCCAGTACAGTGATTTACCTTCTTTAGAAGCTAAAATATTGTATGAACCCTTCTTTTTCTCGTATCTCAAATCTTTAATTCAAGGCTGATGGAATTTGAAAAACACTCATGCAGAAAAATTTAGATTCCAGGGACGCAATAATCACGGGGTTCTGGCTGTCAGGGCACCCAGCCAGTAATTCGAGTACACCTACTTACAATATACGTGAATGTCCAAGTTATTAGACAGATAATAAAATTCTAAACTAAACGCACTTTTTTGGGATTGGGATTCCTTATTTTTTATTTTTTTATTTAGTTTTAATTTGTAGAATGGCTTCCGACACCCAATGTTTTAAGGGGTTATATACACTTGTGTTGGTCGAAAAAATCGAAAAATGTTTTTAATGCATTTTCTTAAAGTACATTCTTTTAAGATTATTTTCTCCAAATTTCATAGAGATCTGAGCACTAGAACCTAAGTTACAGCTATCAACAGCGCGCTCCTCCAAGTGCGCTACCTACAAGTATTCGAAACTGTAAACGCGATTATCTCGGAATGTGATTTTTCAAAAAGGGCCATTGCGGTGTCCACGATTTCTCAAAAATCATGTGATCGATCAATCGAATTTTTTACAGGCTACTTTATAACAATATTATCTCATACTTGGACGAAGGAATTCCCATTTGAAAGAAAACTTTTTTTTGGGACTCAAAAAACTGAATTTTCAGACCCCTAAAAATCGATTTTTTCAGGAAATTCATCACCATTTTTGCAAAAATACTTATTTCGGCAAATCCTTCGTCCAAGTAGAGTAAAAAAATATATATACTAAAGAAAGCTCATGGTTAAATTGAATGGAGGTAATCCATTTTCGAGTTATCATGGACACCGCGAAGGGTGTTTGAAAAAAGGTGTTTTGGCTCAACGAGCGTAGTGCCTACAAATGTCAATATTTTTCTTTCAAATTTGGGATAAAGTATCTTCAAACATGTACCAATAGATGCGTAAAGGTTTTTTCTTAAAAAAATTTACCGTCTTTTCAAAAAAAATTCGTGAAAAAAAAACTTTTTTTTCGAACAGCAAGTGTATATAACCCCTTAAGACTCTTGTTCCGCGGCTGTCTAATTCGGTCAACTTTTCAGCTTAATTTTAGCGTGAGATCTTGAAGGCACAAAAGGTCCAATTTCAATTTTTTTTGGTAGAAACTAAAAGAAAGAAATTTTAAACAAACCTCTTTTACTATTCAGTTTTTCGCAAAACCACTTTGATTGTGATAAACAAACACGACATTATTTCATGTTAAAACCGGCTGAGATTTTAACTTCCATGAAAGAGGTTTGTTCAAAATTTCTTTCTTTTAGTTTTTGCCAAAATAAATTGAAATTGGACATTTTGTGCCTTCAAGATCTCACGCTAAAATTAAGCTGATAAATTTGTCTTTCCACAGATTTTGAACGTTTTTAGCAGTTTGTTGACAATTGTTACTTTCAAATTCCATCGTCCATAAAAAAAATTATTAGTTTTTGCTAAAAATGAGACACTAGCCCCCCTTTTTGCCACCGAGAAACCGATCTCGATGGAAGGACCCGTAAAACAATGTATATTTGCAAATTTGTCACCTAAAGTAAATCGTGAGGTGGGGGATACGAGTGATCCCATAGATTTCACGTCTTTTTTGTGTTTTTTTTTTTCATTTTTTGTTCCAGCGCTCCAATAGCCTTAAAATCCGGAGTAACGTCGGGTAAATTTCTACTAATTAAAGATAAGTAAATTTAAAAACTCGAAATCTAGTCATAAAAGAATAAAACATTAATCTTTATTCAAATTTGTTCGTTCTTCAAAACTCTCTATAAACTATTTGTATAATAAATGTACATAAGAATATAATTTAAATTGATATATATTTTTGCAATTGATGTTCATGACTGCATTATCACAATGATGATTCCTCAATTTAAAAATAATTACAAAAAAAATATTTAAAAAAATAGTATGATTTAGTGATTGAGCACAATCTTTTTGGAGACGAGTATCTGAAAAGGAAAAATAATGAAACATAATTAAGTACATAAATTTCTCGTTTATAATGATTAAGGGCGTTGGATTCTTAGTCCGACCCTGTGAGCATATATATTTTTGAAAAAGGATTTATGGGATATGTGGAGGCAACTTAACATATATGTAGGGTCTTGTGTTTACTGGATTCCCATAAAAATAATATTTCATTCCAGCTTTGACAAGAACGTGAATATTTTGTGATGAAATATTCATTTTCAGAAAAGGGAGCAAATGTAAACAAAGCAGACGTATCGCGAGAAAGAGATAGTCAATATCAGACGCACTCGTATTTATCAATTATTTCAGGCACAACACGGACACTGAACGAAAAATCAATGAATGAAAAAAGTTTGAATTTCTTATTCTTTCAGATTCCAACACGAAATTCGCGATTCATTGACACAAAAAAACTGTAATTTACGCTAGAGCATTGTGAAAATTTGACAGGAAAGAGATACACGATTGAACACAATAAGCAGACCGCGCCGTACCGGCATACCCAAAACTGCGTAACGGCTTTTACATGTATTAAAAATTATGGATAAGTAGACAGGCATGTTCACGCTCTGTCTGTGTTTACTATTTTCTTCAAATTATGTTATATTGGAATGAAATCTCGAACTCCAGTTATTGTGAGATGGTATATACTGCAAAAATTTGATGAAACTATAAATACTTATACTTTATACTTTATCGCTTCACCACAATTTTTAGTACATAAAGTAGCCGTTACGCAGTTTTGGGTATGCCGGTACGGCGCGGTCTGCTTATTGTGTTCAATCGTGTATCTCTTTCCTGTCAAATTTTCACAATGCTCTTTTCCGAAACTCTAGCGTAAATTACAGTTTTTTTGTGTCAATGAATCGCGAATTTCGTGTTGGAATCTGAAAGAACAAGAAATTCAAACTTTCTGTATTTCATTGATTTTTCGTTCAGTGTCCGTGTTGTGCCTGAAATAATTGATAAATACCAGTGCATTTGACATTGAATATCTCTTTCTCGCGATTCGTGTGCTCTGCCTACATTTCGCCCGTTTCTGAAAATGAATATTTCATCATAAAATATTAATTTTCTTGTCTAAGCTGAAATGAAATATTATTTTTATGCGACTCCAGTAAAGACAAGACCCTACATATAAGGTAAGTTGTCTTCACATATCTCATAAATCCTTTTTAAAAAATATATACGCTCACAGGGTCGAGCCTAGAATCGTTTTGAAAAATTTCTATTTTACGGATTTCTAAGTTTGTTCATCCAACGCCCTTAAGTTTTGTTATCTGTAAGTTTTTTAATTTTAATTCATAACATGATAATTCAACACTCTCATATCTTAATTAGGTCTTTCTTTAAATTTTTATTTCTGAGGAAATTTTCGAATTTAAGAAGACCAACGAGATGTTCGTTCATACGAGAATCTCATAACCTAATTTTTTTATGAGGTTATGTTATGACGATGCAAAGGCCCTATGGTATTTTTCACAGCAATTTATGACTTTGTACTATGTAGCAGCGACGATAATTAAAACATTTATGCGTTCAAAAAAATAGTCTTCGTGAAACAAAACCAATAGTGATAAAAAAAGTCGGCTATAAATAAAGTCTATAAAAATAATTAATTGTTGAGAGCCAATGAAAATTAACCATATACGGAGACACATTCCATAAAAGTGTACTTTAAAGTTTCAATTTAGAGTATAATTTTTTTTAATTTAATTTATGATTTCTTTATTTATTTCAATTTAATTACCTCTAATCTGATCTTCCATGAGGGCAGGAGCAAGTACAATAAGTGCCTGACAAAGTTATAGCATATGCAGAAGGACACTGCATTTTGGACTCTGAGGCACAATGTTCCACCCAAGACTTGTACACGTGCCTTGCAGATGTTGGAATGTTGTAACCTTCCTAAAAGAATTCACATTTTTTATCTTTTGTGGCCTTACATAACTTCAAGGTGATTTATCAATAATCCGCTCCCTACCTTATCGGCATTTTTCTTGAAATATAATTTCTATATTTATTAAGACATCAATTTGTAAATTTCTAAAATGAAGGGAAATTTATTAAGATTCGTTTTAGCCTAAATTTTTTTTAAACAAAAGTAACATTTTGTTTAACAATTTTTTACATTCTCATCATATGAGAAGAAATTGGTTTTATATGAAATGTCACACTTTCATAATTTTCATCAAATCTCCACGTTTTGAGATCACATGTTGGAGAAAAAGTGGTTTTTACCCCGATGTCTGTCTATTCGTTTTCTGTCAACTCTGGACACAATAACTTTCGAAATAATTACCGGATAGTACTTTGCCACACTTGTTTAAAGCATAAAAAGAAAAGTGAAATTCGTTATACTGTCACGTTCCGCGACGTAATACTAATTACTTTTATATTCAATAATTATAATCCTCATATTTTACCTAGCAATTACTACTTATTAATGTAATACTAAACAAGGACTATCCATAATACTACGCCTCTTTAGAAAACTCTCGTTTTCACGCACCACATAAATTCATGTACTCAGACCTTCCAAATAATGTAAAATGCACATCTTCCAAGAAAACTCTCGAAACACATAATTCTTGTATTCAAATATTGTGAAACGCACACCCTTCAGAAATCTTGTTTACAAAGTACCATATAATTTATGTACTTGAAGCCATTAAATGATGCGGAACGAACATTCCTTATCTACCAGGTGTATAAGCTTAAATCCGCTGTTTTTTAGGCAAAAGAAAGTCTTTTTTTTTGCAAAAAATAAAATAAACTTTATTCAAAGTATTTGCCCTCGCTTGCTATACATTTTCCCCATCTCTCGGGCAATTTATGTATACCACGCCAAAAAAAGTCTTTATCTTTCGATGCAAACCACTTGTCAAGCCATTTTCCGACGTCTTCGTACGAATCTAAATGTTGTTCAGCGAGCGCGTGATCCATCGACGAAAACAGGTGATAATCAGAAGGGGCCAGGTCCGGTGAATAAGTGGGAGGAGGTAACACCTCCCAGTTGAATGTTTTCAAGTAGTTTTGGACCATTTTTGACGTGTGCGATGGGACGTTGTCGTGAAGAAAAATCAGCTTCTCATGTCTTTCTTCATAATCCGGCCTTTTTTCACGCAAATCACGGCGCAATTTGATTAGTTGTTGGTGGTAGCGGTGAGCATCGACAGTTTCACCAGGATTTAATAGCTCATAGTAGACGCCACCCTGCTGATCCCACCAAACGTACAGTATCGTCTTGCGTCCAAAGCGATTAGGTCTTGAGAAAGAAGTTGATGGTTGTCCGGGATCGACCCAAGATTTTCTTCGTTTCGGATTCTCAAAATAAATCCACTTTTCGTATCCAGTCACCACACGATGCAGAAACGACTTTCTTTTGTGTCTAGCAAGCAAGATTTTACATGTGTTTTGGCGTTGCTCCATCTGCCTATCGTTTAGTTCATGAGGTACCCATTTTCCTATTTTTTGGATCTCTCCCACGGCATGGAAACTCATGGAAATGGCTGTAATTCATGGTCCTCAACTTTTTTGGGCCGATTTTCACGCTTCTTGTCACTCAAGTCAAAATGACCGTCTTTGAACCGACGAAACCAGTCTCTTCAAGTTGTTTCCGATAAAGCACTGTCACCATAGGCCTCCACAAGCATTCGAAGTGATTCGGCATCTGATTTCTTCAAATTGAAGCAAAAAAGTAGAGCTTCCCGCAAATGCTCCTTTTCTGGCACAAAACTAGACATGATTACTCAAGGAAAAATTTATGTTGTTGTATAAAAAACTGACTATGTGCACTGATTTATGTAGACAGGTGTCGAACTCACACAAAAAAAAAAGCATGACGTTTCTATTGTAGCTAAATATGTTCACTACCGCTATCTCTGAGCAAACAGCGGATTTAAGTTTATACACCTGGTAAATTAGAGTCAACCTATTTATTCAAGAACACATCTTTTCTAGATGTCAAACCAAACATATTTCATTGTTTTATTACCTGCGATTCTAAGTATTTATTTTTGGTTAACTATTTATGAGAGATATAGAGACAACTCACCAAATATGTTGGGTCTTGAGTAGTCCCGGATCCTATAAAAATGAAATTCCTTTCCAGCTTTGATGAGAAAATGAATATTTTGTCTGAAAATATTCATTTTCTGGAACGGAACAAATGCAGACAGAGCAGACGATGTAGGGAATCACTGATGACCATTTTTATCATAGAGTTTCCTTTCTATCATTGTTATACTTCGATACGCTGTGGAAATTCTCTCATACCCATTCTTTGTATTTATCTACGCCATATTGCTCTACACACTTGGTGACGGACCGTAGCAGGAGCAAGACGTGTCAATGACTGCGCGTGCAATGCGCATGTCCTCTTTGTAATAAATAATATTCAGTGACTAAATTGTGGTTAACTTATTTCTGTTTCTAACCAAACTAGGACTTAAATAATTATATATATATATTGTATTTCCTATAACTAGTTATAGGAAATAAGTCATTGACACGTCTTCCTCCTGCTACGGTCCGTCATCAAGTGTGTAGAGCAATATGGCGTAGATAAATACAAAGAGTGGGGATGAGAGAACATCCACAGCGGACTGAAATATAACAATGATAGAGAGGAAACTCTATGATAAAAATGGTCAGCAGTGATTCCCGACAACGAGTCCCAAGAAAGAGACACTAAATGTCAGACGCACTCAATTAATGAATAATTTTTAGGTCCAACACCGACACTAACCGAAAAAACCGTCTAACAGTTGAATTTTGAATTTCATATTCTTTGAAATTCCAACACGAATTTTGCGATTCATTTCGACACAAAACTGTCATTTGTGTTCTAAATCTCCAAAACACGATAATGAAACGTTTACCGGAAAGAGAAACACAAGAAGCAGTTTTTTGGAGATATAGAACACGAATGACAGTTTTGTGTCGAAATGAATCGCGAAATTCGTGTTGGAATTTCAAAAAATATGAAATTCAAAATTCAACTGTTAGACGGTTTTTTCGGTTAGTGTCAGTGTTGGACCTAAAAATTATTTATAAATTGAGTGCGTCTGATGAGTGCGTCTTTCCAGCTTTCATGAGAAAATGAATATTTTGCCTGAAAAAAGCTGGTAAGGAATTTCATTTTTATAGGACCCAGAACTACTGAGGACTCAACATATTTGGAAAGTTGTCTCTATATCTCCCATAAAAAGTTAACCACAAATAAATATGGTCATAGAGCCGCACTTAGAATAATATTTGTTCCAAACCAATCCGAAAATTTTTCTATCATTCTTGAAATAATTTATATTTAAAGCAAATAATCTTTTGTAATCAGTGCGTCAATTCCAAATTCAATCCGAATGATTTCGAATACACGTTTGGAGATCCGTTCCTAGCCAAAATACTAACCTAATGATCAAAAAGAGAATTTGATCTTCACATGACCTCTTAATCACTTCCAGGGTCACTTCGATTGAAAGGTCAAAATGTATCCGAACGTAAAATTTTTCGTTCTTCCGAAATCCGAGGTCAAAAAAAATTTTTTTTGCGGATTAAGGGGTTTGACCTTCATTTGACCTTGACCCTGACGTGATGAGGTCACACGGACACCAGCATCGTGATCAGTGGCCAAAAATACATAAAGAATGAGTAAACTCAGTAAAGGTCGGATTAGATTGGAATGAACTTTTTGGTTCAGACACAAATTCCGGATCAAAAGGGATTCAAAAGGATAGAATCTTTTCAATTCGTAACTTTCGACAGAAATTCTTTCCTGATTTCCAAAAGATGGTTATACATTATTTTGTCTTTACAGCTAAAACCAGACAGTGCTATTTGATCCTTTTAAGGCTGTTGGAGCAACGGACAAAATGTCATTTTTTTACTTTAGATTTTAAGGCCACAAAAAATAAACAGATTTACGTTCCGTCTGACAGGGAAGTGTTTCTCGATGTGAAAAAGGGGGTTAGTATCTGTATTTCGAAAAAAATAATTTATTTGGCTAAAATGGTAAAATGTCGGCTAACCTAACCCTAGCCCATCGACATACAGAAATGGACCGCTAGCCCTATGGGGAAAATTGAAGTATGCTTTAAAGAGAGAAAAAAAACGTGAGAGGAAAACCTGTCTCTTTCTAGGTAAAGTTGATTGGTCGAGATCTATCTAGATTATCTGATCCAAGTTGGTCGAGATTGATCTCCACCAATAAGCTTTATCTAGAAAGAGAAAGGTTTTCCTCTCACGTTTTTTTTCTCTCCTTAAAGCATACTTCAATTTTCCCCACAGGGCTAGCGGTCCATTTCTGTATGTCGATGGGCTAGGGTTAGTTTATAGGTTAGGTTAACCGAAATTTTACCATTTTAGCCAAATAAATTATTTTCTTCGAAAAACAAATACTAACCCCCATTTTTCACATCGAAAAACACTTCTCTGCCAAACGGCACTTAAGCCTGTTGCAGTATTTGTCGAAAAAATGTAAACAAACACAGAAAAATATTAAAATCTGTGGAATGACTTAAAATCCCCCATTGTGTCCACATCTTAGCATTACGCGGTGTTTGAAGCCGCAAAAACAATATGTTCGAAGTGTTGTTTTTTTTATCGATAGTTTTTCGATTGTACGACAGGGGCAATCTGCTTATTTTCTGCAAAAACAAATTTGTTTGGCTAAGACGGGAATTTTTACAAGTGGTGATCCAAGCAAAAAAGGCACAAAACTTCACTTGCTTCACTCACTCAGAAAAATTTTGCGAATTTCGCTATGCACTGCAAAACTCGAGCACTTACGAAAATCATGGAGAAAAATAAGTTTGTTAAATCGCGTACTAGACCTGTACTAGTTACTTGACTAGTTGCTAGACCTGTTAGCTCTTTTCGCAGCGACGCCAATTGATGATTACTACAAACTGCACTCGAAGTATGGTCGGTAAGGCCGATCATATACATAATGATGTGAAAGAGTATGTGACCGGGCTTACCGACCATACCTTGTAGTAATCGTCACTTGACGTCGCTAGTAAACAGCTAACAGGTCTAGCAACTTTGTTTGCGATTTATCAAACTTATTTTTCTACACGATTTTCGTAAGTGCTCGGATTTTGCAGTGCATAGCGAAATTTGCAAAAATTTTCTGAGTGATTGAAGCAAGTGAAGGTCTGTGCCTTTTTTGCTTAGACAGGGACTTGGCAAAATGTAAGTACTGCTCACCCGCACCCCTCTAATCCGCGTCTCACCACTTGTAGAAATTGCCGTCTTAGCCAAACAAATTTGTTTTAACAGAAAATAAGCAGATAGCCCCTGTCGTACAATCGAAAAACTATCGATAAAAAAACGACACTTCGAACACATTATTTTTGCAGCCTCAAACACCGTGTTTTGCTAAGATATGGACAAAATGGCGGATTTGAATGAGTTTACATTCATTTTTAGTGGATTGAAAATGCTCCAACACCGTTAAGGGGCTATATACACTTATTATTGAAAAAAAGGGTTTCTTCACAAATTGTTTTGGACAAGACGGTCAATTTTTTTAAGAATAAACCATTACGTATCCATTTGTACATGTTTCAAGATATTTTATTCCAAATTGAACTGAAAAATATTGACATTTGTTAGCACTACGGTGTCCATGATAAGTCGAAAATGAATCAATTGCAATCAATCTAACCAAGAGCTTTCGTCAGTTTACGAGTCCAATCGCGCGCTTGAGCGCGCGTTTTTTGTATTTGAAATATTTTACGTCATTAGGCTTACTGCTTACTTCATGCGTAACGAGTGGTTACGCTGACGTCAGAAATGAAGGTAACACTATGAAGTTAGCTGAAATGCTTGTTCTTTTTGTAACCGAAATGATTCGTGATTCGTCTTGGTTTTCCCTATTTGCTCTTCAAGTTTTAGAAAGTTAAAGAAAACGAAAGTTAATTTTCGTGTTACATATTTAGTACTTAGATTAAATTCTTAATACTCGGAAAGTAAAATGCTTTTTTTAGTAACATTAATTATAATACTTTACGATAAGTTCGGTAAGAATTTCAGTCTTTTACGAAGCTTTTCTACTTACGATTATATATTTTACATTATTCTAAACGCACTAATATTTCTTTAACTTTAGGAAAGGGTAACAAGTATATAAAAAAAACATGCGTCCAGGCGCGATTCCAAAAATCGTCCGTCTTTCTTCAATGCTTGGAAAACAAAGTACATGGAGATGGGCAGGCCTACCATGTACTTTGTTTTCCAAGCATTGAAGAAAAACGGAAGATTTCTGGATCCGCGCCTGCATGCGTTTCTCCCCTCTCATTTTTTGAAAAAAATTAATTTTAGAAAATTAATAGTAGACTAATGTATATTTTCATGTTGTTTACCATTTCCCAATGTTTCAGCCAAAAATATTTATTAAAAGTTAATTGAACGCATATTCTGTAAATTAAAATATCCTTTAGTACCCACTTGAATATGGATTTAATTAATTTATATTTCTTATTAAAATTCATTAATTTCATTAGAATGCACATTTTTATAATTCGAAATGCCATTATTTATAATAAAAAAAAAGAATAATCTTTTTTGAATTTGAACTGCGCGCGAATATGAACCAAACAGATATCGAGCATAAATTGGGAGCACTGTATAACGAAACTAACCTAATTCGGCGCCAAATAAATTAACAAATAAGGTAGGCGGAGTACCAAAATCCGTAAACTTCTATTAAAAGATATTTATTATTAAATATATAATATTATATTGTGATACTTTATTTTTCTTTCGATACTTTTTCACATTCAGGATTTTATTTTTTCGATTAAAAGATATTGTTCCTATTGAATCACTGGTATCAAATGTAAAAACCCCAGATCTCCTCCGATCTCTGAAGTTAAGCAAAGTTGGGCGCAGTTAGTACTTGGATGGGTGACCGCTACAGGCCATGCGTAGTATTTGGCATTTTTAACTGCGCGCCATTGTAAAGCGGTTATACACTCGAGTCTCTCAAATGTCAACTTCCTAAATCTCAAGTTCTCCCAAAAGTCAAGTCATGTTTCTCCCAAATGTCAAGTTTGTATTTCTCAAATTTCACTTGAAATAACTACTGCGCGCGCTCTACGTTCGGCATCTGATTGGTAACATGCGCAATTGATGTGACTATAGAGAATCAAGAATTTCTTGACATTTGGGAGACTCGAGTATGTGCGCAAATTCGAGAATAAATTTTCTCAACTTGACGCTTACTTCATGCGTAACCAGTGATAACGCTGACGTCAGAAATTGAGGTAACGCTATGAAGTTAGCTGAAAGTATATTCTTTTTACAATAGGATATAATTTTACTCTACGTGGACGAAAGATTTGTCAAAATAAGTATTTTTGCAAGAATGGTGAAGAATTTTCTAAAAAAAAAAACAATTTTTAGGGGTCTGAAAATTCAATTTTTTCAGTCCAAAAAAAAAATTTGTCTTTCAAATGGGAATTACTTCTACCAAGTATGAGATAATATTGTTATAAAGTAGCCTGAAAAAAATTAGATCGATAGGTGACATGGTTTTTCAGAAATCGTGGACATCACAATGGCCCTTTTTTAAAAGTCACATTCCGAGATAATCGCGTTTAAGGCTCATGTGGTGGGTAATCTAACCTACAGAACTTACCTCAAAACGTACTTTTCGAATGCTGGCTCACCGAAAGGACGTCGGGGGGCAATTTTTTTTCCCACAGGAAGCACATATCCCTATTTGAGGCGGAAAGTCCCTCCGAAACTTCAACACTCGCGATAAATGTTTAAAAAACGCGATAATACTAAAGTTTTGACATTCCGGGAAAAAGTAAATACAAACATTACAATCAGCGCCACCTGGTATCGCGATCGATCACTGAATCGATTTAAAAGAACTTCTGGCGCCATATTCAAAATACATAGAGCATTCAAATACATGTAGGAGTAATAATACTTAATGATTTATTATAAATTATTTTCCAAACATAACAAATAAATATTATCACATAAAATAGATAAAAAAAAAAAACAATAGAAGAAAAATAGGTTCAATGGGGAATACTGACTGATAAAGTAGATACAAAAATATTTCAATTCATATACAGCCAAAAAAAGATTTCGAAAATATTTTCAAAATTTATAATTAGCAAAAAAAAACTATTTCCGCAAAAAGCAAAATTATTGAGTTGACGACATTTTCAACATAATTTACCCCTAACACTCCATCAAACCCACCCACGCAATAGAAAAAATTTTTTGAAAGTTGCAAAGACTCTGTAAATATATTTCTATCTCATAATAAAAAAAAAAAACAATTATACAAAAAAATTGAAGTCATTAACAATCATTTCTGATACCATGCAAAGAATCTGTTAATAATTTTCGTGATATCATATTTATGTGAATGACCATTTTTCGAAAATATTAAAGTCTGTGCCCGGAAGGTATTTTTTTGTAGAGTTCAGCATATGGTGTTTTATTAGACCACCCCCATAAACATATACAAGC
>UCOH01012007.1:0-59695 GCA_900474275.1 Synergus japonicus
TGTTAAAACTGCCAAAGTACTAAAAGTACTAAAATACCCAAAGTACCAAAAGTACTAAATTGGCAGTATTACTAAACAACAAAAGTACCAAAGTACCAAAGTAACTAAACTATTATAGTATTATAAGTATTAAAGTACCAAAAGTACTAATGTACCCAAAGTACCAAAACTACTAAAGTTCAAAACTATGTAAGTACCAAAAGTACTAAATCAGCAGAATTACTAAATAATTAAAGTACCAAAGTACTAAAGTGCCAAAAGTACCACAATTTGATAATACCAAAAATTCCAAAATAGGTACAAACCCCAAAAAAATACTAAAACAACTAAATTACAAAAAGTACCAATCTACTTCTCCTTTTGGCGATTTAAAAAATGCAAAATTATCCCCAAAATTGTACTTTTCGCGAAAAACAAAAGACTGATGGATCCAAGCTCTAGATATCCGTCCCTGAGAGATCCCGGTCATTTCCTTTGCTCCTTTCTCGTGCCTAGAAGGCAGAACCTCGTGAGATGTCGGTCCGGGTGCAGTTCGTCTCGGATCAGGGGCCTTTAAACCGGCCATAAGATCGCGTCGCGTCCTTAAAAAAATCGGCGAAATGCCACTAAAACATCACACCAGTTCTGGACCAGTCAAGGGGTCAACACACTTCAAGTTGTCTCGTTCTCTGCTTCGAAAAAGTGAACGTGAACGTGTTTCATTGGTCTCGAATCTTGTATCGCTTTCTCAAGTCGTTTCTACTGTCTGGCCTGAAAACGTTTCCTTGGGCCGGAAGTGTCACCTGAACATTTTTCATTGCCGGGACCATCTTCCTGGACTTCCGGCCCCCTGAAGAAAATCGAGTTTTTCCCACGTTTATTCGGACGATCTGCGTCGACGTCCGCCATCTTGGAGAACTCGTGTCTTCAGCTAGTGATGCTTTCTGCGAATCCCAAGCAAAGAGAAGAAGAGTGAAAGAGACTTGAAAAAAAACTGTAAATTAAAACTTTAGTTTTCTGGTGTTTTTTATTTTTTCCAATGTGTGCTTTTGGATAAATAAATAAAATTGTAAATAATAAATAAATAATAATAAATAATAAATAATAATAAATAAATAATAAATTGTTTATTAAAAATAAACCAGAGTGATTATAAAAGAAAAATAAATAGTTTAAATAGCTCAGTTCTGTTAACGTATTTGCAAGCCTCTAGGAATCATAGAAGTGTTCTAAGAAAAAAAGAAAAATACGAGAATGTCAATTCTGAGAAAAACGGTAATAAGACTTATTAGAGAAACGGTCGCGAAAAGAGAGTATTATTTACCTTAGGATCAAAAGAAATAATAGGAGTGACAATAATAATGATAATTAAAATAGAGAAGATGAGATTAATAAGATAAATAGCTCAGGTACTGAAAGAATGAAACATCCGAAAAGACTAAGTGAAAGGAATATTTCGGCAGTTTCGTGTGTTTGTTTTTTAGGAGAGAACCTTCACACTTGTGTGAACGATGTTTGTGCGGACGAAAGTACCGCGGGCACTTCGACCCAGTTATTAATAAGACTTTCTCTTTTATTTTAGCCATGGACTGGCGGGGGACCACGCTGACGATTCTGTTGGTGAGTAATATTTATTTTCATTAATTTACATGTAGTTTCATTTGTTTATTTATTTTGTACAAGTCTGAAAAAAATTGGAACGTTCTAGCTGCTTCCAGTCGTTAATAGAATATACAGATGCGAATTTTGTATTTAAATACTTCTGGTTTTTGACATTTAGATACTTTAGTACTTTTAGTACTTTTAGTACTTTTGGACATTTTCTACTTAAGTACCATTGGTGCTTTAGTACCTTTGATACTTTATCACTGATGGTTCTTTAGTACTTTTGGTACTTTAGTGTTTTTTTAAGTTTAGCACTTTTGGTACATTAGTACTTTTTGGACTTTTTTCTCGGGGAATTTTAGTTCTTTTAGATTTCAGTACTTTCAGGAACTTTAGTACTTTTTAGGACTAGAAATTTTCGTACTTTAGTGCTTTTTGTACTTTAGTAATTAGTACTATATTTTGACACTTTATTACTTTTAGTACTTTTGGACATTTTATACTGAAATACCATTGGTGCTTTAGTACCTTTGATACTTTATTACTAATGGTTCTTCAGTACTTTTGGTACTTTAGTGCTTTGTAAAGTTTAATACTTTTTAGGACTATAAATTTTCGTACTTTAGTGCTTTTTGTACTTTAGTAATTAGTACTATATTTTGACACTTTAGTGCTTTTTGTACTTTAGTACATTAGTACTATATTTTTGACACTTTAGTGCTTTTTGTACTTTAGTACATTAGTACTTTTTGTAGTTTTTTCTGGTGAAATGTTAGTTCATTTGGATTTTAATATTTTTTTGACTGGACTTTTTCGTACTGTAGTATTATACTTTTTGTACTTTAGTACTTTGGATACTTTACTTTTGTACTTTTTGAACTTTTGCTCTCGTAGAATGTTAGTTCTTTGAATTTCAGTACTTTTAAGGATTTTAGTACATCTTAGGACTCGAGTACTTTTTGTACTTTAGGATTTTATCACTTTTAGTATTTCAATATTTTTTTAACTTTTGTTCTTCAACTTCAGTTCTTTTAGATTTTAGTACTTTTAAGAACTTTAGTACTTTTTAAGACTAGCACTTTTCGTACTTTAGCAACTTAATACTTTTTGTACCTTCGTATTTTCAATTATATTTTTAAAAATTCCATTAACTAAACAAGATTTTAATAAAAAATATAAAAATCCAATTTAAACGGAAACAGCTGTTGCAGTTTCTCGCTTTTCTCGATAAGATTAAACTTATGCACGTTTCACAGACCTCGTTATTCAATAGTCTTATCTCCTGCTTTATATACCGTCGAAAGTCTTATTGAACATTATACTTGTACTTTTTACATTGTACATTAGCTTACGTATTTAATCTGTATAATTCTCATAATTATTATTGATACTATCGCGTGTTCAATCACTCGGTTGACATTTGCGGGAAAGGACTTTGCAAGGCTCGCAGTTATTGGTCGCAAAATTTATTGCCGAGCGAGAAGAGACGTTTTACGAGACACGGTTGTATTATAGTACTAAAAGAACTAAAAGTATATAAAAATCGCAAATAATCAAAGCACTAAAGGTGGAACAGTACTGTAAGTATAAAAAACTAAAAGTACTTTGGTACTTTTTTGGACTATAATACCTTTTCGAACCTTAGGCATTTTGGAACTTTCGTATTTTTTTGGAGATTTTAGTAATTTTAATACCTCAGCAGTTTTTAGTACCTTTTAGTACTTTTGTACTTTTCGGACTTTAGTACTTCTTGAAATTTTGTAGTTTTCGACTTTTTTACGTTTAGACTTTAGTAACTTTTGAATTTCTGTACTTTTTTAAATTTAGTAATTTTAGTAACTTTCGGATTTTGGTAACTTTTAGTACTTTTTACCCTTTAGTACCTTTTTTAGTACTTTTTGAACTTTCTGTACTTTTAAAACTTTAGTACTTTTAGAACTTCAGTTTTTTATACATTTGTACTTTAGTATTTCCAGTACATTAGTACTTTTTGAACTTTTGGACTTTTGTACTTTTCGGGTTTTAGTACTTTAGTACCAAAGTACTAAAAGTACTAAATAAACAAAATTATTATGAGTACTACAAACACCAAAGTTCTTTACAGATAAAATACCGCAGAAATAAAGTACTAGAGTACAAAAGTACCAAAAGTACTATAAAAAGTACCAAGAGCACAAAATTACTACGGTACTAAAATATTCCCAGTACAAATATATTAAGTGCTAAATATAATTTCAGACCCAAAGCACCCAAAGTACTAAAGTACCAATAGTACAAAATTTATTATTAAACAAAATATACTAAATTACCATTTACGGGCAAGACTTGGCAAGACAGCGGAATCAGTCGCAAAATTTATTGCCAATCGAACAAGAGACGTGGGCGTGCCTGAAATAAGTATTCCATTTCTCGAATTTGCGGTGTGGTTGTACTTTCTCTATCGAGGGCCCGTGTTTTGCTATATAAAACGTGCGTGATTCGGTGCCTGGTTTAAATTGTGCAAATGTATATGTAAGAGTGCTTTAGTGTGCTGGTGTATGATATTTAATATACATGTGAGATTCTATTGTATTTTACATGTATATGTGTGTATATTTATATGTTGACCAGGAATGCCGGGATTATGCAAGCCTTTGTTAGCAAAATGCGAATGAATCGCGCCTCTAAATCCTTTGCAAAGCGACTATATTTGAATCTGGTCGCGTGCCGTCACTCGGTAGGTCACGGTGACAGAATCGCGGTCAATTTTTCCACAAAAACGAGTTTTTTATTTCCGCATTCAACTTAGTTGATATTTTTAATAAGTTTGGGAGTGGAAGAATAGTTTTAGTTACGCCAGTGGTGGACCAGTATCCAAAAGTACCGAAAAGTACCAAAATACACCAAAAAGTACTAAAAGTACCAAAAGTACACCAAAGTAACAGAAAGTATAAAAAAATACCAAAAAGTGCTAAAAGTACAAAAAGTTTAGTACTAAAGTACCAAAGTACTAAAGTGTCAATGTACCAATGTACTAAAATGCCAATGTACCAAAGTAACAAAGTACTAAAGAACCAAAGTATAAAGTACTAATACTTGATTAGTACTCAAAAGCACCGAAAAGTATCAGAATAAAAAAGTACTAAAAGTACCAAAAGTACACCAAAGTAACAGAAAGTATCAAAAAATACCAAAAAGTGCTAAAAGTACAAAAAGTTTAGTACTAACGTACCAAAGTACTAAATTGTCAATGTACCAAAGTAACAATGTACTAAAGTACCAAAGTTTAAAGTACCAATATTTGAACACTACTCAAAAGTATCTAAACTGCCAAAAAACAGCAAAAAGTGCTAACAGTAACAAAAAGTACCAAAAGTACTTTTAAACTTTAGTATTTTTAGTACTTTTAGTAACGTTGTTTTTTAGTAATTTAGTATTTTTAGTTAGTTAGTACCATATTACCAAAGAAAAAGTATACTAATGTACCAAAGTAACAAAGTACTAAAGTACCAAATGACTAAAGTTCCAATACACCAAAGTATCAATGTACCAAAGTACTCAAAAGTACCGAAAAGTAAAAAAACACCAAAAAGTATTTTTAGAACTACATTATTTTTAGTACTTTTAGTACCAAATTACCAAAGTAAAAATGTACTAATGTACCAAAGTAACAATGTACAAAAGTACCAAATGACTAAAGTTCCAATATACCAAAGAATATTGTAAAAAGTACCGAAAAGTAAAAAAAAACACCAAAAAGTACTAAAACTTTAGATAGTACCAAAAGTACCAAAACGTCAAAGTACCAACGTTCTAAAATACCAAAAGTACCATGGTACCAAAAGTACAAAGGTACCAAAAGTACTAAAGGAAGAAAATTAATAAAATACTAAAAATATTAAAGTACCATATTACTAAATGTACTAAAGTTCCAAAAATGCTAAAAAATACCAAAAGTAATAAAATCAGGAATGTTTAATGAAAGACTACAAAAAAGTACTTCTTGACTAATTGCGGAAAAGCGCAATTAAAAAATGGAAGAAATACTTTGAGAGCTAATTCGAGACTAAAATAGAAATTATTTCCGTTTATGAGCAATCAAGGTTCAAATAGAGAAACGGTTTAATGTTGTTAGCTTATTCAACGATATAATAGTTGATTACGCAATCTCTCGGTAATAATTGACAATTACGCTAAACTTGAAGTTTACGCCGAATGAACAGGAACTGAAAACAGAAGCTGTGAATTGTTTTTTTTTCACGCCGAATTGACCGGACATTCGAGATAGTTTCATTATTTTTACACTTTTACTGTTGTTAAATGCAAATTAAAATATTTTCTATTGACAATTTAAAAAGGAGACTATATTTTATCGGATAATTGATTGCAATAATTTATCGTTTTTTTATATTTTTTATTTGTAGTACTGTTTGAAATTTAGTACCTTTTGGAATTTAGTACTTTTAGTACTTTATTAATTTTAGTACATTAGTACTTTACTAATTGTTGTACATTAGTACTTTTAGTACTTTGTTGATTTTAGTACATTAGTACTTTATTGATTTTAGTACATTAGTACTTTTCAAATTTTTGTACTTTGAGTGAGTGTAGTACTTTTCTGAACTTTCAGTAATCCTGATATTTTAAAGTACTTTTATGGCCTTTAGCAGACCCTTAGTTATTCGAATTCTTTAGCAAATTTTTTGGACTGTAGTACTTTTTTATTTTCGTTCCCCAGACTTTTTTTTAATAAAAATTTTATAATAAAAGGAAACTTTTTTATTTATTGGATATCCCAATTGGATTAATTAAAATTTTTTTCGCAATCTAAATTTAAAAAAATATTTCTCATTATTGAACATTGAATGAATTAATTTCGTTTTTTTTTGTGGAAGTTGTGTTCCATTCAAAGTGGTGTAATTTTTTTGCAATCTCGATTGGCAATGACTTGTCGAAACTATATGCATATCCCCGACAACACGAGTTTGTAGAACTTGGTACTTAGCCACGCCCACTTTTACTTGGTATTCTTTTAAATATCGGCAGGATCTGTACAGTGCTAGTTTCACAAAGAGTATTATTCTAACACTCAGCAAAACCTTCACTCTTCTGTACTACCGGAAATGCAAAATCAAGTACTACCCGCGCCCTAAGTGCGTAAAAAAAGGTCAAAAAAGTAGGGCAGAGTAAATTTTATTTTGTACTTTAGTGCTTTTTGATACTTTAGGTACTTTTGAGTACTGCTAACTATTGGTACCTTATACTTTGGTACATTAGTACTTTTGTACTTTTATACTTTGGTACTTTGGTACTTTTGTACATTTGTACTTTAGTACTTTCATGCTTTTTTACTTTTTTATATCAGTACTTTCATACGTTTTTATTTTAGTACTTTTATATGTTTAGTACTGTTGTACTTTTGTGCTTTTGTACTTTTGTACATTTATACTTTAGTATTTTTATACTGTTTACTTTCGCGCCTTTGTAATTCTGTAATTTTGTACTTTTGTACTCAATAATTTAGTACTTTGGATACTTTTCGGCCTTCTTGTACTTTTAGTACTTTTTGATACTTTGCTGTTTTGAACCTTTTATTTTTTTGTTACTTTTTGGTACTTTAGTACTTTAGAAAATTAGTACTTCAATACCTAGAAAATTTAGTACTTTTGATAATTCTTCTTATTACATACTTTGAAACTTTTTTGTACTTTTTGATATTTTTTCATACTTCTTAATCCTTTTGTCCGTTTGTTCTAACTTTAATATTGTTCAGCTGAAAGATAAAAATGTTTTATTTTGAAATGAGATAACTGATAAATTTTTGTGTTGCTCGCTTCCCAGTAAGTTTCATAGGAAGCGTAACAAACTCTGCAAATATTTGAACTAGCCTAACGGCACACATCCGACGAAAAAGGGGAAACGCAGCAGACGTAGCGGCTCTTTGAGGTGTGCGAGGTTCCTTAAACACACAAAGTCACGTTAACTTGCCTTTGAGAAGACTATTATTCCCAGAATTCTTTCTGCACAAGTCAATGGACTCCAGTTTGTCTAATTAGAATACGAAATGTTATATAACTTCAAGAAGGTAAAAAAAAGGTAAACTAGAAATATCTTAATATACTAAAGTACCAAAGTACTAAAATTCAAAAGTACAAAGTATCAAAGTACGAAAAATATTAAGTTCACAAAATTACGAAAATACCAGAAGTACCAAAGTACAAAAGTGCTCATATGCGAAAAGTATTGAAGCACTAAAAGTACTAAAGAAACAAAAGTACCATAGTTCTAGAAGTACTAAAAGTATTAAAATATTAAACGTATTAAAGTACTGAAAGTGCTAAAAGTACTTAAAGTACTATTTAGTACTATAATAGTTAGTACCATTTGATATTAACTACAAATGGCACTAAAGTTCAAAATATACTAAAGTACCAAAGTACTTAAATACAAAAAACACCAAAGTAGAAAAAGTACTAAAGTATCGAAAGTACTAAAGTACCAAACCTACTAAAGTATTAAAGGTACCAAAGGACCAAAAATACTAAAATACCAAAAATGATAAAGTAAACAGTTGGACAAAATAACAAAAGTACCAATACATGAAAGTACTAAAGTACCAAAAGTACTAAAATACAAAATTGCTATAAGTACTAAAGTACCAAAAATACTAAAATACATAAAATACCTCAAGTTTTAAAAGTTACTAAAGTACTAAATTGCATTAAAGTACTAAAGTACTATGAGCATAAAAAGTACTTGTATACAAAATGTAAAAAAGTAAAAAAATTACTAAATGATGAAAAAGTGTTATATTCTTTAAAAAAAACACTAAAAAGTGTTTAAATCAACATTTTTAAATCATTGAAGGGCAGTAAAAGTCTTAAAAAATATTTTATCAACCGTCTTCTATTTTTTCTTTCTTTACATTCTTTTTATAAATTTATACAATTAAAAAAAGTTCTCATACAAGTCAATCGCAAGAAGTTTCTCCTTTGTAGGTAGTTTCCATCTGAACATATGTTTCCTTGTTAGTGCTCTGTAGAACAAGGAACTTGATTATCACTTGTTTTCCGTCACAGGCTATGAAATCGAAAAAATCTGTCGTTGCTAATATTTTCTTTTTAAGTTGTACAGGCCCCTGAATTAAATAAATTATAACAATTTTAACAAATTTGTAAATATAAAATTATATAATTTGATTATAAAATTGAAATGTTACTAATTTTGTCATTTACTTATTTTTTTAATAAATCATATAATTTCTGTCAAACTTACACTTTCAAAGGGGCAGACTTTACTTTTTGTATTAAATAATATTTGCTTCATTAGTTGCTGAGCGAATTTTAATTTTTTGGCACTTTCCACATTATACGATGGGCAATTGGAAACATTTTGTACAGTGAAAGAAGGTTTCGATTTTTCGATATGAACCACATCTAGTTGAACCTGAATATAAATTTAATGCATAATATATAAAAAAATTTTTCGTTAGTAATATTATTTTTAAATTTTTAATTATATTTGTAAATATATTTTTCCATTATTATATAAAAATATCTAGCCACCTGTGTGACAAGAATTCAGCCCGTGTGACATACGCCCTTCTTGACTCTAATGTGATATAAGCCCTTCTTAATCCCCATGTCACATACGCCTTTCTTGAAGCTAATGTGACATACGTCCTTCTTAATCCCCATGTTACATACGCCCTTCTTGACCTCGTGTAACATATGCCCTTCTTGACCCCATGTAACATACGTCCTTCTTGACTCTAATGTGATATAAGCCCTTCTTGACCCCCACGTGACATACGCCTTTCTTGAAGCTAATGTGACATACGTCCTTCTTAATCCCCATGTGACATACGCCCTTCTTGACCTCATGTAACATATGCCCTTCTGGCCCTTATGTGACATACGCCCTTCTTGACTCTAATGTGATATAAGCCCTTCTTGACCCCCACGTGACATACGCCTTTCTTGAAGCTAATGTGACATACGTCCTTCTTAATCCCCATGTGACATACGCCCTTTTAACACCCATGAAGCATAGGCCCTTCTTGATCCCCAAGTGACTTACGTCCTTATTGCACTTCGTGTAACATACGCCCTGCTTCACTTCATGTAACATAAGTCCTTCTTGACTCCTCGCGACTTAAGTCCTTCTTGACCCCCATGTGACATACGCCCTTGAACCCCACGTGAAATACGCCCTTTTTGGAGCCAATGTAAGATACGTCCTTATTGATCCTCCTTCGAACACGTGGCATACGCCCTTATTGATCAGGTGGCTTTCTCTTTAGCTTTTGGTTTTAGTATTTCAGTTTATTTAAAAATGAAAATAGAAAATAACAGGTGGAATCAATAAATAATTAATAATTTATGTAATTAACAATAATATCAATATTAGAAAGTCGCTTGTTGGGATAGCCCTCTTTGTTTTGTTATATAAAATTGAAATAAGGAATTTAAAAATGTCTTTCCAAAAAAATTAAAATTTATTTAAAATAAATATTTAAAAAAAATAATAAAATAATTTTAAACGAATAAATATCTAGAAAATATAATATAATGAATATAAGTATTTATTTTTATTTTTTTATTTATTATTTATTTAATAATAATTTTATTTATTTATTTATTTTTTTAATATTTGATAATATTTCTTTTTCACGATAAAATTCGTACATTTAAGTAATAAGAATCCCAGTCAGGTCCTTTTCTATAGACATAAGGTAAATCAGTCACCCAAAGAAGGACAAGGTCGTCATTTCTTGGATTTTCTTCAGTTTCGTTACCAAATGAACCCACAATATCTTGCAAGAACCATTCCTCTCCTTTCAATCCATAAGCTGGTTTTGGAATAGTAAAGGTGTATAAATTTTTCCTTTCCAGATTAAATGTTATTTTTTTCTTAAAGTAAAAACAATGAAATAGATTAATTTTTAATGATTTTACAACATTTTGCAAGTTATTAAAATAAAAATTATAATTTTTGAAAATATAAATTACTTACCTCGGAAGAAAGACACTTATCAAGAATGACGAATAAAACCAAAAAGTGAATTTTTATATTTGTTCTCATTTTACTAGAAAGTTTTATAAAATCGAACTTATCATTGCCGGTGAATGGTTCAGACTGGAAATAAGGAAAACAGATATTAATATTATTCATCGCCAAAGTCTCCATTCCAATATTTACATAAAAACAGGTTTAGATAAAAAAATAATCGCAGTTCCTTGTTTAAAAAATATTCATAAGAAAAACACCAAAAATATAAGGTCGAAAAATAATTAATTTTACAGTAAAACTGGTATTTATATAAAAAATTTAAAGATCAGAATATGAGAGACAAAATAAGTCCCAAAATAATTTTTTTTTAAATAAGGCCCAAATGTTTTCGCAAAATAGGATATAAAATTTTAGATACAAAAACATTGAAAAAAAAAGTATTTAAGTTCCAAAAAGAAAGCGAAAAATATAAGTAAAACATCAATGCCCAAAAAAATCCCGAAAAATAAGGCCCAATAATGCAAGGCCCGAAAATAAATAGGTTTCAAATTAACATTTGCATTTATATCGAAAATATAAAACTAAAATGTAACCCTAACAATATAAGGCCCAAAAAATAGTTCAAGATAATAAATTAAAAAATATGATCCTAAAAGATCAGACCCATAATAATACCTTACAAATATAAGCCCCAGTAGAAGAAATTTGAAATAAATAAAGACGCAATAAAACAAGAATTGGTAATATATAGCCTAAAAAAAGTCCCAAATAAAAGTCCAACAATATAAGGCCCCAAATAAAATTTTAATAATAATTACGGTGGAAAAATAATACATAGATATATTAGGTCCCGTAAAAATCCTAAAAACAACGTTTTTAAAATAAGGCCCAATTAAAAGGTCTTTTTTAAAATGAAATTATATTTTTTATTTTTTTATCTTTTATTTTTAAAATAAAATTGGCATTTAGACCTGAAAATAGTAAAAAATACAATATAAAAATAAGTCCTAAAAATACCGTATCCGGAATAATGCCCCAAAATATAAGACCCAATAAATATCCAAACTTTTGTTTAATTAAAGTTGGCATTTAGACATCAAAATGTAAAGAAAAAATACAATACAAAAATAAGTCCCAAAATAAGTCCCAAAACTATAAGACCCGATGAAATGCCCAAAAATAATTGGTTTTCGAGATAAAAATAGTAGATATCTAGATCTCAAAGTATAAAGAAAAAATAGCATAAAAATAGAGTTGCAAAATAACGTCTTCACAATAAGGCCCAAAAATATAAGGCTCAATAAAGAGGTCCCCAAAATAATGTATTTATAAAATAAAATTTGTACTTAAACCTGAAAATATAAAGAAAAATATATTACAAAAAAGTAAGTTCCAAATTACAGACTTGAAAATATGGCTCAAAAATTAATATTTCTCAATAATCAATGACTATTATTAATTTGTAATAATATCTTCTAAATTTATATCCATTGTAATACAAATTTTTATTATTAGATGAATTAAAAATTATTGAGATAGAAATACTTTCTCGAGGTTGACATATGACGTCAGACAATGACGCGAGAATAAATTTTCACTCTTGATTTTGTAATAATTAACTGGTTGAAGGTGACAGCCCACGTAGAATATAATAAATAATATTATATAATAAATAATAATATACAATATATAATTTAATTAATATAATAAATAGTATTATATTATCTATAATGAATACTAATAAATAATATTATCTATAATGAATACTAATAAATAATATTATTTAATTAATATAATAATAAATAATAAATAATCGATCATTCGTCAATCTGGTTTTGATCCTTGAGAATCGTCCTGCCAGTAATAAAAGGAAATAATGGGGTATTAGCCTTCTCGACCATTATACGCTCGAGTTAATTTCGCTGCCGATTGCGCTGCAATGAATCGAGTGAAGCAAATCGCTACGATGTTTGTCCGTTAATTAATGGCTTGCAGCTCATGACGAATCGGTTTGATTTATTTCTTCTTTATATTGTCATTATTCCTGTAAACGTTCGAAAAACGTCTATTTTCATTATTTTAGAATCTTCAGCCTTTCTTCTTGATTTATTATTTATTATTATTCATTTATCTTCCATGATTTATTGTTTGTTTACTTTAGTATCTATTTTATTTTATGTATTTGTAAAGATCGAAATATAAGACCTAAAATAAGTCCCAAAATGGAGAATTTGTAATAAGGCCCAAAAATTTAAGACTGAAAAAATAAGACCCAAAAATTTAAGGCCCTAAAATATGCCTCGAAGTGTAAGACACACAAGCAGAAAATGGAAAATATATAAGTCCCAAAAATAAGAGCCAAAATATATTTCTAAACTGTAAGACTTAAAAAGATCCCAAAAAGGCCCAAAAAGGCCCAAAAAGGCCCAAAATATATTTAATAAAGGTAGAAGAGTAAAAAAAACTCCCAAAATAAGGCGCGCAAATAAATTTACTGAAACTACAAGTTCCAAATATAAGGCCCAAAACTAGAAAATTCAACAGGATAAGGCCCACAAATAATTATAAAATATCACTCCAATATAAAAATAAAACAATATAAGGAACAAAATTAGACCCAGAAAATATAAAACCAAATGAGAAGAGCCAAAAATGATAGTCTCAAAATAAGGCCCAAAATAATTAATTTTATAATTAAAATTGAAATTTAGATCGGAAATACAAACACCAAAATATACTTTAATATAAGTCCCAAAATAAATACTTCAAACTAGGGCCCAAAATATATGACAAAAAATAAGTTCCAAACGCACATTGCAATTATTTTGAAATGAAAATAGAGTCTTTGGAGAGAAATTGTTTTTTTTTTATAATTGTTAATTTTAAAAATAGGATAATACGTAAATATTTTGATGCGAATTTAAGGTTAACAAAGTGTGGAGTTATCGGGTGAAGGATTCTCGTTTTCAATTGAGAAAGAGGTTGAAGCAAACCTTATAAGGTGCGTAGGTGCGTTGCGTTTGACGTAATCAGCGACAAGTTTTCCTCTCGTCAGTACACATTCGATTTCTTCGAGCAGTGACTCATTTTCCTCCAGTTTCAATTTTTATCGCGAAACTAACAAGTTTTCAGTAAGTTTAGCGAGAAATTATAACCAGTAGAATAAACGGAAAATGCAAGAAATTAAAACAGGCCCACAACTAAGGCCCACGTTTATAAAAAGTTCAAGACCCAAAATATAATTAAAAAACATTTCAGCAATATGAAATCCCAAAAAAAGACCAAAAAAGATTAGGTCCAAAAATAAGGCCCAAAATTGTGTGCTACGAAAAATTCACATTTATAAATAAACATATAATAATATAAAACCCAAAAGACAGTAATAATCAAGAATTTTACGGATGGTAAATCCAAAGATGTATGCGCAAAAATTTAAGGCCCAATTTTTTTATCCTAAAAATAAGACCCAAAATTGTCGGGTCTAGCAAATATAGATTAAAATTGAAATTTGAACACAAACATATATAACCCAAAATTAAGAATCCACCAATGTAAGGTCCCAAAATATAAGGCCCAACATGTAAGGCCCAAATATAAAATAAAAATTTAATGATATATGAAATCCAGAAATAGTTCTCAAAAGATCCGGTTAAAAAAAATTAGGCCCAAAATACCCCCAAATGCCAATATAAGGCCCAATAAAATACTTTCAGATAAATATAATACACCTGAATTGTTTCTTATGTAATGAGCCTAAAATTCAATGTATTAATTCTTAGAAAGTGTTACCTAACGAGTGTTTGATAATTTGATGATTTATATGTGGTAACGGATGATCTTGAGGATTTGAGGGCGGATGCTGTAAGAGTTTTGTCTCTTCAACAAAAGCGTTGTGCAAGTCCTGAATCATAAGACTAAAGACTCTAACTCGGCAAGTCTAAGGAGCTGTTTATTATTTGATTACACAACTATTTACTTGCCTACTTGGCCAGGCTTTGACTCAAACTGGGTCAGACCGCTGACGAGTATGACCGCAAAGCGACATTTGTAATTCTATTAAACGTTAATAATTTCTCTGGCAACGCGCCAAGTTTTACGCGTCGTTTATCAATTCTATTCTGCCTACGTCTAACTAGGTCGGATCTGGAATAATAATTTTCTATCCGATTGTTATCACACACCCTGTCCCTGAGTTCAAAATGTGGAACTCAAAATAAGGCCCAATAAATATGAAATACAAATCTACGACTTTCAAAATCTAAAGCCAAAAAAGAAGACACCGAAAATATAAGGCCCACTAAAAATAATTCAAAATTATCAAGACCTTAATATAAGACCCAAAAATAAGGCCAAAAATATTTAGTTTAAAAAAATGAAATATGAATTTAGAACCAAAATATAAAGAAAAAAATATAATAGAAAATAAAAATAAAGTAATTCAAATAAGGCCCAAAATGTAAGATAGTAATATAAGGCCCAAAATTTTTAGGTAATATCAATGTGTGTTAATGCATTATTAATGCAAGAAACAAAAAATGAGTCAAATTTGTAAATTTGAAAATTAAAGATGGAGAAAAGTCCCGAAAAATAAGGCCCAAGAAAAAGGCTCAACTATATATCATACCGTGTCAAAAGACAACAAATATAAGGCCCAATAAATAAGTCACAAAAAGGCTCAATAAAAACTCTCCAAATTATCATATAAAAAATAAGAACCAAGTTAAGGACCAAAATATTTTTTAAATGAAAGGAGGAATTTAGAACTAAAATATAATTGGAAAAAGTCCCAAAGTGATGATTTCAAAATGAAACACAAATTTTAAGACTAAAAATAAGGCCCAAAAGTTTATTAAAAAATTTCCTGAAATTTGGGTAGAAAAAGTAATAAGATCGAAATCCACAAGTCTCAAAATAAAGCTTAGGGCTGTAAGGCCCAAAAATAATCTTAAAATTAATACTGGGTCGGATCTGGAGCCATAGTTGTAAGTCCCATTGTTGTCACACACCCTGTCCCTGCATACCTGGCTGATTCGTAGAGGAGATGATACACATTTACACACTTGGTCTGCATTGTCCTGGACTCGTAAAGTGTGGCTCTTCTGCTATTAACACTTCACGAGGTTCCCTAATTTATTCTTCAGACCCGCCTTTCGTTGAGTCCCAATTGTCAAGACCGTGAGTACAGGTGTTACCATCTCTATTCAAGTATGCACTCAGGTATTTATTAGCTTTGATAAATTACAGGGCGTAAACTCTTTTTATACAGAAGTCTTTCCTATTTATCATTTCGTAGTTTTTCTATTTATTCGACTTGTTACATTTTCTTCGAGTCTTTTTTTAATTTTGGGCCTTACACCCAGCTCTATATTCTGAAAATTATCTTGAGTTCTACATTGGCGTCTTATCTTGAATTTGAAATTTGGGGTCTTATACTGCGAGTTCTATATTATGGGCCTTATATTTTTGAATAATATGTTCAAATTTATTAGCCTTATTTTTCGAATTTAATTTATATGACTGTATATTTTTGGTCTTATTATGGGTCCTACATTACGGGTCTTATTTAGGGTCTTATATCTAACTCTTATGTTTTGGGCCTTATTTTGAGCTCTAAATTATAAATTTAGATATTATCTAACTGGACCCATCTCCCGTATTTTATTTTTTATTCGTTTTGGGCCCTATTTCGAACTCTAGTTTCTGGAACTTATTTCTGGACATTATATGTAAGTATAATAATTTGGACCTTATCTTGAGGGTCTTAAATATTAATCTTATATTGTTGGGACTTGTTTTAGGATCTTTTTTCTATTTGCGGTTTTGGGCCTTATTTCAAGGTGAAAATTTTGAGTACTTCACTGCTGACCCCTGTTTAGTTCTACAATTTAGACCTGTTTTCGAGGCCCTATGTTTCCGACCTTAATAAGCATCCTAAATTTCGGGCCTTATTTTTGGGTCTTATTGCATTTTGCTTTTGGACCTACTTTTTTGTTTTTGGGTCTGATTCCGTATCAATAATTATTGTTTGATCTTCTATTTTCTATTTGTAGTTTCGGGCCTTATTTTGGACCATAAATTTGGATATTATCTTATTGGGCCTTATTTTTTTGGTCACTTTTTTATTAGTAGATTTTGACCTTATTTAAAATTCTATATTTTGGATAGTATCTTGTTGACATTATATCCAAGTATAATATTTTGGGCCTTATTTTTGTTCTATGCATATTTGGACAAAAACGGCCTAATGACTCAATATCAAACAAATTACAGTAGTTTAATTCCGCTTACAACAAAAAATTTCCTTAAAAAGTCTCCCCGCGTCGATTATTTAAATAAACCTTAAAAAATGACTTGATAATAATCAGAGTTGGGACCCAAGGTCTGAAATAGCCTCTGGCAAAGAAAGGCCTTACCTCCCTCTTGAACATTCACCTCCGAGCAATTTATATATATATATATATATATATACATCTATATATAAACTTCCCCCTCCAGTGAAAGAAAAAAAAGTGGCATACCTCCCCTTGAAAAAGGATTCCAATCTCTGTACTGTTCCAGAATCCATTTCTTGGAACTGGGCAGCGATTGCAACCGCGTAAAGAATCTCGGGTCGATATAGAAGCGATCTTGAAGGCAAGGACGTCCGTCCTACTCTTCTACGGATCCCACTTTTATTTTTAATCGTCTCCGATTTAGGAATCGAGGCGATTGCGGCTTGCTTCAATATATATATATAAGGGGCGTACGCCCCCCTACGCATTTTACCCCCCCCTAAGATTCTGATGAATTCTACGGTTTTTAATAATGATATTATTATTAATTATTGCACCCACGTATTATAATAATTTTGGGCCTTATTTTTTATTGATTTCTGGTTATGGGCCTTATATCGAAATCAAAATTTTGGGTCCTACGTTTTAATCCTCTTTTTTAGTTCTAAATTTTGTGCCGTATATTTTTGCCCTTTTCTAGTTTCTAAATTTTAGGCCCCAAATTTTTGTTCTCATTTATTTGTAAATTTTGGGCCTTATTTTTGAAAATATTTTTTATATTCTGTGGTAGAGTTTAGTTTTAAAGATAAAGGATTAGAAGCGAGAGAAAAGTTTTAGACCCAAATATATGATTCGGGTTTGGGGCCAAAAAGTTGAGTCAACGAGATAAGGCCCAAATGTCGACAAAAAAATTAGGTCCATAATATGGAGCCAAGTATAGAATCAGAAAATGACACAAAATTTAGGAGTATAGGGGTCTTATATTTTGGGCCTTATACTATATAAGGCCCAAAATATATAGAATTGCAAATTAGATACATAAATACAAATCGCAGAAAATAATCATAAATGATAAGAGCAATTGGAATTTGTTAGACTTCCTTTGCAAGATTTCTCCTCTTATCTTCCGTTCGCTTGTCGTTTTACTGTAAATTACTATCACTACTTACAGCTTAATTATATGCATACCGAGTTACTTCGTGAACTATCATGCCGTTGTAGTATTACCTATTATTACCATTCCACGACATCTCATTTTACCTTTACCCGCGTATTATTGTCGAAGAAGGTCAAGAGGATTAAATGCCAAGTCTCTTCTCTTCTTTCCTCATTTTCTTATTAATCCTATTTCATCTTTAATCTGAGATATCCAACGGATAGAGAACAAAGAGCTATAAAAGATTAAGTTAGATTTAAATTCTATAGGATACGGAAACTTTATCCATCTCTTTTATATTATTTAATTTCTTCCAAACGATTGTCCGAATTTTCAATCCGCATCAATCGTAATCAATCTGAATCAATTGGAATTAAATCCGAATCTATCCGAATCAATCGGAATTCAATCTTAATGAATTCGAAGCATATTTTTAATTCAATTAGATTCAAATTTTAACTCCGAGTCAATCAGAGTCAATTTGACTCAATCCGAATGAATCCGAATTAAGTTTTCATTCCAAATCGAATCAATCCGAATGAATTCGAAGCAAGTTTTTATTCTGAGTCATATATAGAGTCGAATTGTATCAATGCGAATTTTCAATCCGAATGAATCCGAATTCAATCCGAGTCAATCCTAATTTTCACTCAAAATTGATTCGAAAAAAGTTTTAATTCCAAGTCAATCCGAGTCAATCTCAGTTTATTCAAATTTTCACTTCTTGTCAATTTGATTCAATCCGAATCTATACGAATCTATCGGAAGTCAATCTAAATGAATTAAATGCATGTTTGTATTCCGAGTCAATTCATATTTTAAATTCGAGTCAATCGGAGTCAATCTAACTCAATCCGAATCCATCCGAATTAAGTTTTCATTCCAAATCGGATTAATCCGAATGAATTCGAAGCAAATTTTTATTTTGAGTCACATATGGAGTCAAATTGTATCAATGCGAATTTTCAATCCGAATCAATCCGAATTCAATCCGAGTCAATTCGAATTTTCACTCTAAAGTAATTCGAAGAAAGTTTTAATTCCAAGTCAATCCGATTCAATCTGAGTGAATTCAAATTTTCACTCCGTGTCAATTTGATTCAATCTGTGTCAATCCGAATTTATTCGATTGTATCCCAAACTAGTTTTTAATTTGAGGCAATCCGAGTCAATGCTGATTTTTAATTCGAATGAATCCAAATCTAAGTTTTCATTCCGAGTCAATCGGAATGAATTCGAAATCAGTTTTTATTCCTAGTCTATCCGAATCAATGTGAGTCAATTCGGATTTTCAATTCGAATAAATCCGAAAAAAGTATTAATTCCAGGTCAATTTAAATAAAATTAAAAAAAGTTATCACGAGTTTCTCCGGTTAAGATTTTTATCAAGAATTTCTCCATTTAAATAAAATAAAAAATAAACAGAAAATAAAATTTAAATACCATTTAAATGTTCGAGAAGTGAAATGAAAATTTAATTTCACCTGAACCACTTTGAAAATGCTGGTTTCATTTGAAATTCGTTCTCACAAGTTTCTCCCGATTAAGTCATACGCGACTGGTTCGTTGCGTTGCCGATGCAGCTCTCGACTTGTTGATTGACGTTCAACTTTTTTTTGCCAGCTCTTCGAATCGATTCGGGTCTTTGAAATGATTCGTTATCTTTCTGTTTCAGATCACAATGGCGAGGCACAGCACTACACTAGCAGCACAAATACCTTCGCTACCTTCAACGTGTAAGTATCCACTTTCTAATCTCAGACTATTAGCAAATTTTCAGCCTGTCCTAGTCCCTCTAATTATACTCCTTTCTTTTTTTTTTCTTTCTTTAGCAGCTACAAAAAACACCTCAAATTTATTTTTAAACGATTCCATAAATTCTACTCCCAATTCTGATACAGATTCTGCTACAAACTCTCTACATCATTTTTTTTTAAGGACTTAAAATTTAAATTGACTTATACAAAGTCTGAGAGTTGCTTTCGCTGAAGCAAGCTTCTCGATTACGTTCGGGTTTACTCTTCCTTTCCACCACGTAAAAGTACAACTGCGTGTGTCTCGGGTATCAGAATCATGAAGGCGAACTTGAAAAAAAAAGTTCGACCACAGTCGTTACACGTCCCTGCTCGTGATCAAACCTCGTGCCCAGTAATCATACTATTGCACAATTGGAGTTAAATATCAACTTGAATTACGGTTTTGGATATTTGACACACGAAAAACTTGATATCAAATTCTAAAGAAATTATTACTGAATCTAGATATAGGATTTCGAACCTTTTCCTTGAGAAAGAAACTTCTGAAATTAGGAATTTTTACTTAAATTTTATTGAAACGTATTCCTCTTGAAAAACTGAACAATAAAGGTCTTTAAAGTTTTTTTCTAGGACTAATAGAACTCTTGCTAGGGAGGTTTTAAGTTTACAACAGTCTAGTAGGCGTGGCCTCCCCTCCACCTCCTTCTCCCACTCTCGCGCTTCTCCCCACTTCCGCGCTTCCCCCACTCTCGCGCTCTTCTCCACTCGCACGCTTCTCCCCACTTCCGCGCTTCCCCCACTCTCGCGCTCTTCTCCACTCGCGCGCTTCTCCCCACTTCCGCGCTTCCCCCACTCTCGCTCTGTTCTCCACTCGCGCGCTTATCCCCACTTTTGCCTTCCCCCACTCTTCGGACCTATAACTCGAAAACTTTAAATCGCTATAAAAACTAAAGTAAGCCTCTCCCAGAAATTTCGTAAAGGACTTTTCTTCCTTGTTTTTCAATCTGAATCATATTCTGCATTAAAAAATAAATTTCGTCATCGTTTAGTTCTCTTATTTGACTTTAATTATCGAACTGAAAAGGGAAGACTTACGCCGAGATTAAAAAATAATATTTTAGTTAAAGAGGGTTTTATGAAAAGCAGTTTGAAGTAAAATAAGTGACTTTTAATAAAAAAGAAGGGTTTGAAAAAAGGTTGGATTATCGGACGACCTTCCACAGAAGACATTGCAGCGATAGAAGGTGAACGCAGTCGTGCGACCCAGATTCTCCTACATATGCAAGAGAGAGAGAGAGAGAGAGAGAGAGAGAGAGAGAGATAGAAAGTGAGTGTTTGGATGAGAGGAGATGAATTGAACTAAGATGATATAAAGTGAGATGGAGTGATGACTCTTCGGCAACATCATCGCCCCGAAAGAAAGTCTTTAACCGCCCAGACACTCTCCGCCTCGATATTCTGTGCATTTGCATCCTGAGAATTTCACCTAATCAATTTTGCCACAGGAGGAAAAACAAGACTTTTTTAAGTCTGTTTTACTTTTTAATTTTTTTTTACAGAAGACGACTTAAAAATAATTTTCATCAATATCTGTTATGTAAGATGTTTCGAAATGAATATATGAGTTGCTAAACCAATTAGCAGATGATCACAGAATAAAATTTACAGTCCTATTGGCACATCAATAATTTCGAAGATCACTTTAAGATTATCGAACTGGCGATCGTCAGACAGCCATAAACGGTACTTTCCAAGTAAATTGCACTTCTTTTAACGACTTTTGCAAGAAAAGTTGACTACTTGCTTTGCAACCGTTCACCCGTGACGAAAACGAGGATAATTTTCAATTAGAAAAGTACATGTTACAAATGACCAGAGACTTAAAAACTAAAAATATGGTTATTAACATTAATAGTATTATGGCGCAACACGAAAATAGATATATTATTATGCAATTTTAATTGTGGGATATTTTCTCCTTGGATTATGAATTTTTTTTACTTATTCTCATCACATTTGGGCATTTAACAAAGTCAAATTCCTACCTTACCGACACCTCTTTGATCTAATTCTTGTTTACACAAAGTAAAACATCGAGTTAATTTGAGAAATTAAACAAAAGACACTAAAAAGACTTATCTGCTTCTAAATTTTTATAAATACCAAAAATAAAATTTTCGAAAAAATTGTTTCAAAAATATTTTACTGTAATTACAAAAATAATGAAAAACCAGACAATAAAGGTCTTCAAAATTTTTTTCTAAAGTTTATAGAACTTTTTTTAGGAAGGTTTAAAGTTTACAAACTTTGCGCGCTTTAGTCGCGCCGGTTCCCCTCCACCTATTTTTTCTACCTTTGCGCTCCCCCCACTCCTCGGCCCTGTAACGCATGAACTTTAAATTGCCATAAAAAAGAAACTAAGCCTCTCCCAGAAATTTCGTAAAGGACTTTTCTTCCTAATTTTTTAATCTAAATCGCATTTTACCATAAAGAACAATTATCTTCTTTTTTCAATTAAAATCTAATTGGTTTTATTCAAGAGCTTTATTAAGTTTTATTTATTTTTTTATTGAAAAAAAAATATAATGTTTTATGATAAAGGTTTAAGGAATGAATGAACAAAATTTTAATGCTGCTTCTCTTCTTTTATTTCCTTTACATTCTAATGCAAAATTAGTGGTTTGAATAGAAAAGAGACGAGGAACGTCATTAACATTTGATCCTAGAACCGCAAATTCCGTTTTAATTCGTATCCGCGTCTCTAGCCTCTTCCGCGTCATCCTTTTTCCTCAAGGTCACCGAACTTTGAAGGTCCAACGACCTGGGGCCTCCCCCACGGCCCATGTACTGTCATTAGCGTGTCCATTCGAGGATTACTCGCTGCTACTGGAATTATACCAGTCATCTCCGAAATAAGAAAAAAAAAAAAGCAAATCACTGTTTGAGAAAAATCTATTATTAAATATCAATTTACATTTTTCCTTCTGTTCTACGGCTTTCGATGTCTATTCTTTTAACTAATCACTTCTTTATTGTACCTTGGAACTTAAAATAAAAATTGAAAATGAAATCTTTTGATCTTATTTTTTTATTTATTTTATTCTTATGTTTATTTTATTTTTTATTTTTTATTTACTTTATTTTATTTTTTTTATTTAATTTTTTTTTATTTTTAAGTCTTAGTGCTTGGGAATCAATGAGGTGTTTTTCGAAAAAAATATCAGGAGCAAAATGAGGAGATAGAAATTTAGGAAAAGAAACCAACAATTTTGAAAATATTGTATATACATTGTACAAACGTTGGGTAAACATTGAGAATACTGTTCGGGTCTTATCTTAGGTCAGGTTTTGTGGTTGTCGCGAGATGTGGGCCGCCTTAAGTTGTCGCTCTCGACAAGAGAAACCGCCTAGAAGGAAAGTGTTTTTCACATGCGAGAGCGCCTCTCCCACACGTGTTTGTGATACCTGGAATCGCATATTGTGCGCGCCTAATAGTTAAATCTAATAAGCCATAACCATGTCATTTGAAAGGACAAACAAAAGAAATTTAATTCGTTAAACAAAAGAATAGAAATATTAATAGCAGTAATGACAGGAATACCGGTAGCATTAACAGTAGCAACAGAAATATCAATAAAAGTAACAAAAGCAATAATAATAGTAGAAATAATAACAGTAGTAATGTCAATAGCTTCAACAATATCAATAGCAACAATAAAAGTACCATAAATAACATAAACAGTAGCAATAGCAATAGCAGTAACAATAGCAATAGTACTATAAATAGCAAAAATAGTAGCAATAGCAGTAACAATAACAATATCTATTGTTTAAATCATAACAATTGTACTATCAATAGTAGCACCGATAGAAATATAAATAGCAGTAACAAAAGCAATATCAATATCAATATCAATAGTAGTAACAACAGCTAAATCAAAAGCAGTAAAAATGACAATAGTAGTATCAGTAGCAGTTAGAGCAGCAATAGGAATAGCACTAATAATAACAATATCTATATCAATAGCTGCAACAATATATATAACTATCAATAGCAATAATAGCAATATCAATATAAATAGTAATGACAATAACAATAGCAGCAACAAAAGGAAAATTTGTATCATTAAGAATAGAAGAAGAAGTACCAATAATATTAATACCTAAAAAGAATATGAATAGTAGTACAACAACAATATCAATAGCAACAACAATTGGAATAAAAAAAAGAATAACAGTAAAAGTAATATTAGAGTAAAATAAACACTAGTGACAATAATATTAGAAGTATCAATAACAATAGTCTGTTAACAGCAAGAACAGTAGCAATAGCAATAAATGTAACAATAACAATAGCATTATTAATAACAGCAATAATGTAAACACCAATAGTAGTAACAAGAGCAATATCAAAAACAATAGTTGAAATAGCAATAACAATTGCAATAGCAATAGCAATAGCAATAGCAACAGCAACAGCAATAACAACAGCAATAGCAATAGCAATAGCAATAGTTGTAACAAGACCTAAAACAATACTAGTAACAATAACAACTGTCAATACGATCCATATTTTCAATAATAACAACAGTAGCAATAGGAAGAGCAGTAACAATAACAATAGTACTATCAATAGCAAAAACAGTAGCAATAGCAATAGTAGTAATAATAACAATATCACTATCAATAACGGTAACAATATAAATATCAATAGCACTAACAAAAACAATATCAATAGCAGCAACAATAGCAACATAAATATAAAGAACAGTAGCAATAAAAATACTTCTTAATAGTTACAACCTAATAAACTATAACGATTTAATTTAAAAACTATGAACAAAGGAAATTCCTTTATTAAACAAAATTGATTAAAAATCTAAAAGAAAAATAAAAAATATATAACAAATTCCATCTGAAACAACGTTCCTATTTTAAAATAGAGAAAAATAATTCCACATTCACTCTTATATAATTCCAGGAAGGAATAAATAAGGTATGAATAAAAAGTTGAATAAAATCTAGAACAGAAGTACGAATTAGACTGGAATTATTTAATTTATTATTATTATTATTATTATTTTATTTATTTATTCTGCTACTGCTATTACTTTTGTTTAAATATATTAAAAGTTCTTAACCAAATTTGTAAAGACTTTAGTGAAATTTTAAAAGAATTTAAAGAGGTGAAAAAATAATTCTGTTATAGAAGAAAACGGATTACTTTCATTTTTACGATCAAGACTGTTTTCATGAAAATAACTTTCAATTCGTGTTAGAACAGGTGTCGGACACATTTTTTGTAGTCACATGATTTTCTTTTAATTCGTGAGAGTGTAGAGAATTATTCTAACAATAGAATACAATCGACGTAATAAACAAGAAATCGTAAAAAACAATTAAGGTTGTGTGAAAACGCCTTGAAACTAGGTGAATTTTGGTCTAAAAGTGGGTCACAAGATTAAAAAAATTAATTCGAATATAAAAGAAGTGGTAAAATTTTTTTTTTAATTTTCAAAAATCGAAATAATAAAATCCAAATGATAAAAATAATTGTAAAGAAATTTTTATTGAAAGTAAAATTAATTTTTAGCACATTTACTCTATTTTCTTCAGGTTTATTAATTTTAATAATAAATTAAATTAAATTTTTAAATTAATTTTTAATATTTTAAATTTTATTATTTTTCCATAAATAAAATTAATTTTTTATTTTATAAATCGGCCTTTCAGACAAAAAAGCATCTTCAAAAATAATAAAAACGTTTTTACGTCACTCGGAATGTCCACTTTGTGGATCATTAAAAAGTAATTGAGGGAAAGGAGATCGTGGAAAAGTCTTTATGAAAATCAGAGCGGAAAAACTCGCATGCTCGGAATTTACACAAAAACAAAGTCTTAAATAATTCAAGGTTACTGTAATAATTTGATTTCAATTTTTTTTATTAAAAAATTTCATATATTTTTATTAAAAAATTTCAAATATTTTTGTTATTAAAAAATTTAATTTTTTTGATAAAAAAATTTTTATTATTAAATTCTAAACAAATCATTTTTTTTATTGAAAAGTAAAATTTTTTTTTTATTAAAAAATTTTCATTTTTAAACATTTTCTTTTTTGACGTAAAATAAAGAAGAATGTGAGTCTTTTCAGATTTGACATTGGGATCAGTGACTTGATCGGATCAGTGACTGTTAAAGATCGAACGGTACACGGTAAAAAGTTAATCGAGAAGGATGAGTCCAGAAAAATTCCAAGTCATCGTTTTACTGATCTGAGAATATAGATTGAATTTCCTGATCTACATCTGTCTGTTACGTCACTGAGATGTAACAGACATCTATTATCTGATGTCTAGGATAATCTATTAGGCTTTTATTATTAATCTGTTCATCTTCCTTCATTATACAATAAAAATTATTATCGAGTCATGTTCATATTTATGCAAATTTTTTTTTAGATTTGAATCAGTGAAATTACTTCATAACAATTAATTTAATTAATTCACTTATAATTAATTTAATAAATTTAATTATAATTATTTTAATAAATTTAATTTTAATTTAATTAACAGTATTTTTCAGATAAATTTACTGTAAATTTTGGCTATTTAAATGGTTAAACAAAAAACAATTATATGTAACAATAGAAACATTAATAGTATACTATTTAATAGTATCCAATAGCAATAGCAATAACAATGAATAAATTTATCAATAACAATGACGATAAGAGTGAATAATAATATTAATGGCAAAAAAAAATTTTTTATAAACAATAATAGTATTATCTAATGGCACTATCAATAGAAGCAACAATTGCAATATCAATAGCAATAATAATAATAATATCAATAGCAGTAACAACAGGAATATCAGTAAGAATAACAATATAGGAATAAATATTTATTGGAGTAACAATAACAATATGCTTTTGTTATTGATATTGTTTTTAATAATGCTATTGATACTTTTTGCCATTGCTATTGTTGTTGTTAACAAGAGAAGTATTCACAGCATTAACAATAGCAAAAGAAATATCTATAGAAATAACAACAGGATTATCAATTATAAAAGAAGTCTCAGTCACAATAACAATATCTCAAGAAATATTTATAGCAATAACAATAGCAACATTCTTTTGTTACTGATATTGACGTTGTTATTTTTACAGTTGTTGATATTGCCTTTATTAATGCTATCGATATTCAATTGTAATTGTTATTGTTAATGTTATTGCTATTGATATTGTTATTGTTGTTACTATTGATAGTGCTACTGTTATTACTATTGATATTCTTATTGTTGTTACTATTGATAGTGCTACTATTATTGTTATTGTTTTTATAACTGTTATTGATTTCGCTATAGATATTACTTTTGTAACTATTATTGTTCCTGCTAACAACAGAAATATTATTAGCATTAATCATAGCAAAAGAAATATCTATAGCAGTAACAAAAGAAATATCAATTATAGAAGAAGAAGAAGAACAGTAACAAAACAATATCAATAGTAGTATCAAAACCAATATTAATAACAGTCACAAAAACAATAGCGCAAGTAATATTTATAGCATTAACAATAGCAATATGCTTTTGTTATTGATATTGACGTGGCTTTCTTTACAGTTGTAGATAGTGCTTTTAAATATGCTATCGATATTCTTGTTGTTAATGTTATTGTTATTGCTATTGATATTGCTATTGTTATTGCTATTGATATTCCTGTTGTTAATACTATTGTTACTGCTATTGATATTGCTATTTTTATTGCTATTGACATTGCTATTGTTATTGCTATTGACATTGCTATTGTTATTGCTATTGCTATTGCTATTGTTCCATCTATTAATAGTACTATTGCTACTGTTCCCTTCAATTCTCGAAATATCACGAAATCTTCAAAAATTCCTCAAAATTTTTTGCAATCCGTTAAAGTTCCCTTAACATTCCATTAAATTCCCTAAAGCCACCTGAATTCTCTTTAAATCCTGTAGAACACCAGGTACACTGCTAATATAAATAAAATTCCAAACTGTAAACGTAAATGAATGCGGCACTTTTGTTAAGGAAACATAAGAAGTGAAAAAAAATTATACTTGTTTAGGAATTGCACCTTGGGAAGAAAACATCACGCTTCATTAAAGAAAGGGTTTCCTAAACGTTTTATCAGGAATCTCAAGACTGTGATTCCAAAGTGGAAAGAAAAATCAAGAGAATCCAGGAAGGCGGAACTGTTCAAGGAAATTTCCAACATGAGGGTCGTTGCTTTAATGACAGAGAACCGTGTGAGGTGCTGTATTAAGGGTGGGGGGGGGGGTAGAGGGGTTTAAAGAATACTCTTTACTCTCCTTGGAATCAATTAGATTAACGGAGCCAACAACACAACACTCGAATACATCGTAGGTCGTTTAATGATCCCTCAGGATCATTATCATTTGCCTTCCCGGTTTGTTTCCTGTTCAGAATTTTTACTCTCAGCGTCTTACACGTTCATTCGTTGCAAAACGTCGAGGGAAATCTTAATCGTGGCCTTGCAAGTCGTAAATCTTTAGCGATTTATTAGCGGGATGACAAGATAATTTATGGAAATTAGGGTTTCTTGGTTTATTGATTGGGGATATTAAATAACTTGACGATCATAATTCTTATTATTTGTTATTTATTCACGTCTTTTGTTGTATAGACTGTTGTTAATTATTGTTATTATTGAATTATTGAATGCTGTGGATTATTACTATTATTACTGATGTTTATATTGCTTTTGAGTGATATTGTTAATCCTACTGAGATTGATATTGGTATTTCTATTAAATACTATTGGTATTGGTGTTGCTACTGCTATTGCTAATCCTTTGCAATTGTTAATTGATCCTGGTAGTCCTGTTTTTATTGCTAGTGATACTTTTATTACCATTGTTGATGCTATTGTTATTGTTACTGCTATTGTTATTGTTATTGATATTGCTATTGATATTGTTATTGATACTCCTTTTGTTATTGCTGTTGTTCCTGCTACTGATAGTACTATTGTTAATGTTACTGTTATTGATTTTGTTGCTTCTAGTGTACAAACAATAGCAATAGTAATATCCAAGGTAGCACTACCAGTAATAGTAACAATAGAATTGTCAATAACAATAATAACAATAATATCAGTATCAATTGACAATTGCAAAGGAATATCAATAGCAGAAACAACATCAATATCAATGGTACAAACAATAACAATAGCAGCAACAATACCAATACCAATATCAGTGACAAAAGCAATATCAGTAACAATAGCAATACCAATAACAATAACAGTAACAATAGCAATATCAATAACAATAACAATAACTGTTGATAATAATTTCAAAGTACTAAAAAACATTTAAAAGACCGTAGAAAAGGGGTGTTAAGTGCATGATGAATAAAGATAAGAGCGATAAGAAAAAATAAAGAGTAAGGAATAGAGAATAAAGAATACGATGAAAGGCAGCCAACCGCATCGAGCCAAGGCTGCCAGAACCACCCAACCTGGAAAGCGGATCTCGCAGTCAAACTTCTAAAGTCCGTTTCTCGAATAAGAAAAGTCAGCCGATGCCAAGTCAGATATAAAAGCAACTCCCTTTGTCTCCTCGCTCGGCCACTCGAACGTGGCGACTTTAGCAAGAGCAATAATTAAACTCCCTAGGCCAAGACTAATTAGCATACCTTCTTTAAATAAATCCACATCAAACATATATTTTACAGTAAAAATTGTGATTGTGTAACCAGAATTTTTCTCTAGAAGTTTATGCAGCAAGTTTCGATCTTTCCCGCGAGGAAATTTGTTTACACCTTCCAACGTAAGCGGAGAACATAAAACACCGTCGAACCTCGAACTGCAGCGGTAATTTAATAGAGCCTAGACTTCCGAGCCCGGAGGGAAAAAACAGTAGCGGTATTTGCAACTTGCGACCACCAAAACGTTCTTACGGAACTTAACGAGCCGCTCAAATAGCCCCCAGACAAATCTACTTACTCAAAACCTCCACTTTTCGAATTTATGAGCGAGTTCCTTGCCTTCGCGAAATTAGACTCTTCAACTCTATTTCACTTGTTGTTAGTCTATAATTTATTGTATCATAAGCTTCGACAACCCGTAAAAATCTTTATAATGCCTGGAAAGTGAATAGGCAGAATTGATATTTTATTATACACAAGAGAAAATTAATATAAAATAAAAGATAAATATAAAGGTACTTCGTACCTTTTTCACGAGTAAGTAAGTTCTAAAATTGGGAATTTTTACCTAAATTTTATTGAATCTTATTCCTCTTGAAAAACTGAACAATAAAGGTCTTTAAAGTTTTTTTCTAGGACTAATAGAACTCTTGCTGAGGAGGTTTTAAGTTTAGTACAGTCAAGTGGGCGTGGCCTCCCCTTCATTTATTACTCCCACTCTCGCGCTTCTACCCAGTCTCGCGCTTCTCCCCACTTCCGCGCTTCCCCCACTTCTGCGCCTCTACCCTGGCGGTTTTCCCCACTTTCGCGCTTCTCCCCACTTTCGCGCTTCCCCCCACTTTTGCGCTTCCCCCACTCTTGCGCTTCTATCCACTGTCGTGCTTCTCCCCACCTTCGCCCTCCCCCCCACTCTTCGGCGCTATAACTCAAAAACTTTAAATCGCTATAAAAAGGAAAGCAAGCCTCTCCCAGAAATTTCGTAAAGGACTTTTCTTCCTATTTTTTCAATCCGAATCGAATTTTGCAATAAAAAATAAATTTCTTACCAGAATCCTTTTTGTATTGATTTGAGGATCAACAGGAAGCGGAAGAAGAATTACCGTTCGATTTGATTCGCGAGAGTTGGGGAGCTTCGAAAGAAGCGATAACGGGATTTCTTATGTGGAGCCTTCAGCGATTCTGTCGGACCGCGAACCACGTAGTTTGCGTAAGAATTGATTGCTGCGTCGTTAAGAATGCAACTATTATCGTATCCGCACTATCCATTGTGAAGGTACAATGTTAGATGGCATAACAGTACCAACAACGGGTAGTGATACGTAGCTGCTGAATATTTTTTATTTTGTCGATGCAAATTTCTCTCACCGACATTTACTGATTATGGAAATGAACTTCTTTGAAGGATTTTAATTTATGGTGATAAGAAGCAAAATGAGGCCCAAAAAAGGGTGAAAAAGATAGAAGGCAAAATAGAAGGTTCGAAAATGAGTGCTCCGAAATATAGGACCGAATAAAAGAAAGCAAAATACAAGTTCCTATAAGAAGTCTCAAAATTAAGGTCACAAAATATAGGGCCCAAAAATAAGATTCAAAATATGAGACAGAAAAATATGGTCTGAAAATATAAGATTCAATAAAAGGACTCAAAAATAAGTTTCAGTAGTAACAGGCCCAAAATATAGGTCCCAAAATATAGGACCCAAAAATAAGGGCCAATAATACTGGACCTAAAAATCAGGCAGAAATTAACTGTACACCCTAAAACTACAATTTCCAGAAATTTTAGAACCAAAATATAAGGCCCAGTAGAAATAAGGCCCAAAATAGTAGGTGTCAAAACAAAAAAAAATTGAAAAATACCAAAAATTATGAAATATAAAAAATAAGGCCCAAAATAAAGTAAAAAATTATTGGGCCTCAAAATTAATAGAAAAATTGAAATAAATCTCAAAATTCATTAAAAGGACTCAAAATACAATTTCACAAAAATTACAATTTTTGACAGGAAATACAATAAAAATTGCAGTACTTTCGTTTCGTATCATGAGTTTGGACAAGTTTTGCATTTCGATTGTTTAATTAGTGATGGAACTGCGTAATTGAGAATGTTTTCATTTGAATTAAAAGATCGTTTTCTTCAGTCCCAATTAAGCAAGGGTTTCGTAGACTTCTTGTTGGTAGTTTTTTTAGTGCTAGATACAGCCATGATTAACTCTACAACTCTCTTTGTCTCTGAAGTGCGCACATCTCGTTACATCTACACACGTACGTTAATTACCAAGTGAAGCTTAATTAGGGAAGGTCGAGTCTCGAAAACGAGTCTCTTTTTACTCTCGAAGGTCGCGACACACCACCAGATGAAGAAACTAACAAAGGAGGCAAAACTGTAATTAAAGAACGATTAAAAAAATATTGAAATTTGTATCCTAAGCGCAACTGTACATACAAATTAAATTTCTCTTTATTGAATAAGTCTCGATTCAGAAATACAATATTTTGGCCTTATATTATTTAGACTCTTTTGGGCACTACACTTGGGCCTTATATTTTGGCGGCTGCTATTGACAATACTATTGTTATTGTATTGAGATCAATTATTTTGGGAATTTTGTAATCTTATATATTGGGCCCACCTGATTGGAAATTAATTTTTGGGCCTTATATTTTATTTTGCTATTATTTATATTGCACCTGATATTTTTTGTCATGTATTTCTGGACCTTTTATTTTGGGACTTATCTCTGAACTTTTCAGACGTTCCATTTTGGGTCCCATAATTTTAGACCTTGTTTTGAGGTTTTATATTTTCTGGAAATTATATTTTGAGTTCCATTCTTCTAGTAATTTTGAGACCTTATTTTTGAGATCTTATATTTTGGGCCCTATCTCTTTAAAACTCACATTTTGGGACATATTTTTTTGTATTTTTGGGCCTTACATAATAAATACGATATTTTGAAAACTACTTTCGTATATTATATTGTTTGAACCTTATATTCAGTTCCTAAATTTTTGGATACTATTTTTGGGCCCAACTTTAAAATTATTTTTGGGCCTTTTTTGTAGGATTCTAAAATAAAAATCGACGATGAAAAAATTTAAATAAATTCCTTACGGCGAAAAACAGTTACAGCAGAACCATTTTGAGCAAGTTACGATACGGATTTCGTTGAAATTGAAAAAATCGAGGAATCGTAAATGCAGCGACGATAAAAATTCTCAAATTATGTATCGAGATGATTGCGATGATTCTGATCAAGTTTTATGAATCCTGATCACTTTATGGGCAAGGCAACTGCTACATAACTCTCAAGATTACCGTAACAGGCTTCTCGCGAGTTTACACGGATTTGCAGAAACCGCTAGACCATTATAATTACCCAGGAATCTCCCAGAGATATACCAGTTTTTCGTCTCTTCCGGTCCATTGGCGATTCCTTTCTTCAGGTACTTTTGTTTTATCTCGAGAAGATCGTTACAAAGTTTTATTGACTAGGCTTGTGAAGCGAAATAGAAATTGAGATAAAAGTGAGGCTGGGAATAAGAGAAAGAGTTTTAAAACATAAAAATAAGGCCCAAAAGTAGGATTCAAATATAGGATCTAAAATGTGGATACCAAAAATATGAGAACTCAAAATTCAATTTTCAATGGAATGACACCATAAACGAATTTTAAAAAAAATAAGACCCAAAATAGGGCCTTCACTATAGAATCCAAAAAATAATAGACCCAAAATATGAAGTCCAGATTAAAACCGCAAAATAAGACGGGAAAAATACAGGACCAAAAAATAAGATTACAATTAAGGCCCAAAATGTAAGGCCCATACGTAAGAGCAGAATATATGGCCCAATGTAGACAAAAAATACTTAGACATAGAAAAGTAGGATCTAGAATACAAGATTTAAAATATAAGACATAAGACCCAAAAAATAGAGAAGAAGAATATGTAAGGCCCAAAAAATAATATTTAAAAATAAGACCCAGTATATAGTATCAAAATATAGCCCACAAATCTTGGATCTGAAAATAAGATCCAAAATATAGAGAAGGAAATATAAGTCCCATAAAATAAGTCCCAAAAATTTAAGAACCCATAAGATTCAAAAATATAAATTAAAATGTGCGAAGAATTAATTATGTCATTAAATTATCGAAATTTTGGTCCCAAAAAATAAGGCCCAAAATATAAAACTCTAAAATAAGGCCCAAAATGAAAGTATCGAAATAGATAGAAGAATATCCAAGTAAATAATTTAATAGAACATTAAAATTGATATTTTGTCCAAAAAAGGCCCAAAATATAAGGCCCAAATTTGCGAAGTGACAGAAAGATAAATTATTATTTATTGATTATATAATAATAATAATAATAATAATAATAATAATAATAATAATAATATATTTGGTATATAATATAATAATTAATAATAATATAATTAACTTAAATTTAATATTTAATTAAAATATAACAAATTGTCGATTTAAAAAAAATTTAAATATAGTAAGTGTGAAAAAATTTGAAATCCTTTTTCCTTTTTTTCCGCATCTCCAAGATTCCTTATTCTCATTTCTGTTCTGTTTCATCGTTATCTTTGCCGTGGATCAAAGATCCTTGATCTCCGGGATGTTTTCCCTGATCTGACGACAGGTTTATCCGATTGGCGTGCAGCTCACGTTCCGCTTACGTAACTGGAACCGTAATCTCGTTTGAGAAGGTGGACGCCTCGTTCGTAGTCGTAGATTCTAAGCCCCTAGTATAATTCACATTATTCACGGAGACAGTTAACAGTTTAATAACCAGTCCCTAACCTCCGGATTCCAGAAGAAGTCGTCAAAACGCCTCACAAATAACTGTCCTCAAATGATAATTATGGTATACTGAAATTATAAAAGAAGAATAATAATAAAACGTGAAATTGTAGTAGACATAACAATAGCGATTACGTATTTTTTATATAACACATTTGTGACTGTTTTTTGTTCCTATCCAGTGGGATTAAAGTCCTATTTTTTACTCCCTAGGGAATAAAAAGTACTTTTTTGTCTCTTGAGTGTAAAAAAGCACTTTTTTGTCCCTAGGGAGTAAAAAGCACTATTTTGTCCCTAGGAAGTAAAAAGTTATTTTTTCCCAAGGGAGTAAAAAGTACTTATTCCCTAGGGAGTAGAATATACTTTCTTGTCCCTAGTGCAAAAAAATACTTTTCTATTCCTAATGAGTAAAAAGTACTTTTTAATCACTAGGAATAAATTAGTGGGTAAAAAGTACATTTCAGTCCCTAGGATGTGAAAAGTAGAACTTTAACGTAAACCTTTGTTAATAAAATTCTACTTTTAATCCCTAGTGACTGAAAAGCAGTTTTTTAATTCCTACTAACTAAAAAGTACTCATTTTACTCCCTAAGGGCTAAAAGTTACATTCTATTGACTAATAAGAAAAATGCTAATCTAACTTCTAATCCCTTGGGGCGAAAACTTACGGAGTACAAAATACGTTTTTTAGTCCCTAGGGAGGTAAAATGTACTTTTCGTACTCCCCAGAAACTAAAATACTATTATATTCTAGATTAAATAACTTATTTGTTAATTTCCTTGAAATAATAAATTTTTCTAAATCAAAAGCGATAATAAAATTATTATTAAATAAAATGAAAAATAAAATTTTAATAAAGTCCTATAAAATTCAATAAAAATAAATATTGCAATATTACTCGATCCTGAAAATGTGCTATTTGTCCAAGGTTACCGGAAAGAGTACTGATCACTTGCGTGATTAGTGATTAGTGATTATCTAAGCAATTTACGTTCAAGGCCTTCCTACGAATTACACAGCGAATTATTACGGAGGCAAGGAATAGTCCCTTCTTGTAACGGAAACTGATGCTCGTTAGACCGGAAGTCTGGTCACTCGCCTTCGGTGCACCTCATGTCGAGCGTATCCCTTCTTATTATGTTCCTACAATTCATCTACCCGCAACACACAGTCGTACAGGTGCACCGACACGTGACACCTCAGGTGTCGTGACAGTAATTGGTCTTGCATTCTTCATTCGAAAAATCCCGACAAAACCATAAACAAATCGTTTGCAGATTTTTTTTAACTTTTTTGGGTCCTATATTTGGGCCTTAAATTAAAATTAAAACTTAAAAAAAACTTACATTTTTACTCTTGTATTATAATTTTCATTTTGGGGCCTTATATGTGTTTCATACACTCGGTTCTTATAATTTTTACCTTACATTTGAGCCTTATATTTGGGCCTTACATTATATAAACTTATTTTTGGTTTCTGTATTTAAGTCTTATTTATTTAGACTCGTATTGTTGGATCTGATTTTTTTGAAAATATTTTGGACTTTTTTGGGTCCTACATTTGAGCTTTATTTATTTTACTTGTACTTAGATCTGATATGCTTAGTCTTGTAATATTATTCTCATTTTGGGGCCTTAATTTCGTTTCTTACACTGTAGTCTCATAATTTCGGCCATATCTTTGGGCCTTAATTTGTATAAACTTATTTTCGGTCCTGTATTTAGGTGTTATTTATTGGGACTTGTATTATTGGGCCTTATTTTTTGTAAATATTTTTTTGGGATTTTTTGCAGTCGTATATTTGGGCCTTATTTATTTTACCTACACTTGGATCTTCTATTTTAACTCTTGTATTCTAGTTCTAATTTTTGGGCCTTATCTGGGTTTTCTACACTTTTTTCTTATAATTGGGGCCTTACGCTGTATAAACTTATTTTTCAGTTTTGTATTTAGGCCTTATTGGGACTTGTATTGTTGGGCCTTATTTTGTGCAAATATTTTTTGGATTGTTTGCGGTCCCATATTTGGGCCTCATTTATTTTCCCTACACTTGAGTCGGATATTTCTTGAGTCTTGTGCTCTTGTTCTCAATTTGGGCCTTAATTTTGCGTGCCTTATAATTTTGGGCCTTATTTTACATAATATATTTTGTTCCGATATTTTGACCTTTTCAACCCTACATTTTTGGGCCTTATAGTTTTGGGCATTAGTTTACATAATATTTTTTTGGTCCAATATTTGGGCCTTTTGCAACTCTATTTTGTATTGTTGGGCCTTATTTTGTGCAAATATTTTTTGGATTGTTTGCGGTCCCATATTCGGGCCTCATTTATTTTCCCTACACTTGAGTCTGATATTTCTTGAGTCTTGTGCTCTTGTTCTCAATTTGGGCCGTTAATTTTGTGTGCCTTATACTTTTGGGCCTTATTTTACATAATAATTTTTTGGTCCAGTATTTGGGCCTTTTGCAACTCTACATTTTTGAACCTTACTTTTTAGGACCGATATTTTGGGACTTTTTTTATCTTCTGGGCCTTATATCGTGGATCCTATTTTATAAGACCTTTTTTTTTTTGAAATTACAAAATTTTTATTGGAATTCCAAGTTTTATAAAAAATAAAAAAATTTATTAAAAAAATAAATAAATAAAAAATATTTTAAAAATTGTATTGTAGTAACAAAAGATGTAGAGTACAGTTGAAATAAGCTTTAAAACAGATGAATATGTAATAGATTTCATTGAAGCTATCAAATTCTCGAGAGGAAGCTTCGATTGCGTGGGCGTTCAGTTATGTTCAGATATTTTTATTATTCCAAATGCGTTGGCGTCTCGAGTAACAACGCCTGGCCGCCACGCCAATGCATTGAAATCTCACGCACGGAAGCGACTTGCATAACTGTGTGTCCTCCCCTGGCGTTGAACTCACCATATTCTCGTGGAATTAAACTCACACTTCACGTGGCGAATTTCTGCATCGCGGACTCTCTTGGAATATTCAAGAAATTGGCCTCTTCCCCGTGAGAAAATTGTCGCCGATTCGTTCTTCAAATTCCACGCAGTTCATTAAACTGCAGTTAAAAATATCTAAAATTTATCGATATATCGAAAATATATCGAAATGTCGAACAAATTCAAGATATCGAAATATCGAAAAATGTAAATATATCGACATATCGAAAAATGTCAATATATGGAAATATCGAAAAATGTCAATATATGGAAATATCGAAAAATTTTATTATATCGCAATATCGAAAACTGTCAATATATCGAAATATCGACAAAATATTACCTTTCGATAGAATATTGTTAATTTATTGAAATAATATCGACGTATCGAATAAATATCGATATATCAAAAAAATATTGATAATTATTTGAATATTATCGATATATCGACAATAAATGAATATATTGAAAATTTTTCGGTAAATTATTTCGAAATAATATCGATATATCGAAACAATACCGATATATCGAAATAGTACTGTAATATTGTCAAATAATCAGAAAAATATTAATATATCGAAACAATACCGATATATCGAAATAATACTGAAATATTATTGATATATCGTCATTGAATCAATATATTGGAAATTTTTCAAAAAATTATATATATATATATATCGATATATCGATAAATAATTAAAAGCTTAAAATAATATATATATCGAAATAATACGAAAATTTCGCTAAAATATCAGAAAAATATCAATATATCGAGAATATATCGTAAAAATATCGATAAATAATTAAAAGTGGAAAATAATCGATTAATTATCGAAAAAATATCGATATTATATTGATTGGTATCGATATAATCTCGATGTCTCGAAAACTATCGATATCTCGAAAAATATTTATATCTATTATTAAAAGACGGTTTTTTCGGCCACTTCGTAATTAGTTTCTTTATGAAATTCTTTTGCCTCATTAAATAACAATAATTCAAATCGTCACGGTCGTCACGCTCATTACGTTTAAAGCCTTTTGGCGCATCTTCGTCTCGGCCTTGTTTTTGAAGCGAAGCCGAGCGCGACAGGTTACTTTTTCATGTACCTAGAAGTAGATAAAATCCGTCAAGGTCATCGGTCCGATGCGGTGAGTTCATCTCGATTGACGAGAAATTAGTCATTTTGTAATGCTTTTTAAAAATTTCACCACAAAATTTCCCAATAACAAAACAAGCCGAGAACAGAAATCAAATAAGGAAAGCAAACAACGAAAATGATTAGAGAACATCTTTTTCCCAAGGTTTTGCGATAAGTATTTTTTAGAATTTTCGAAAGAAGGAATTTTTTTTAGGAATTTTTGAATATCGATAAATTATCGAAATCGTATCGAGATATCGATAATATATTAGGAAAATAATATCGAAATGTTGATAGATCGAAAAAATTTCGAAAGATCGATAAAAGCAATATTTCGATAATTTATCGATAAATATTTGAAATAATATCGATATATCGAAATAAATTAGATCTATTGAAAAATATCGATATATGAACAATATATCGAAAAAATATAGAAAGATCGAAGAAATAATGATAAATTGTCGAAACAATATCGATATATCGCAATAATAAAGAAACAATGATACATAGTAAAGACTTTCTCACGATTAAATACTTTTATAATCTCGCTAGTCATTTTGATTTCCGTTAGAAAATTATTAGCTTGCGGCATTCCGTGTCAGAACTGTAACTGTCTTTTGCACGCGATTCGATGTGCCTGCATATTATGAGGGATCTGAGAGGTTCCGCTAATTAATGGAGGGGTAATTAACTTCGTGAGAAGCCAGAAAAGATTCTAGGGACACTCGAGATCAATTACTTTGTCCCCCTTCGAAAGATCCAAGACCGTAATTCCAGGAAAAAATATTTCTTAGAAATAAGGCCCAAAATAGGAACCAAAATATCCGGGTACCCAATATAAGACTATATAAGAAAACATTAAGTCCCAATAAAGGGACCCAAAATACAAGTTCCAAAAATACAGTACACAAAAATAAATCTCGTAATTTAAGGCCCAAAAAATAAGACCCACGTATAATACCCTAAAAAGACCCAAAAAGATTGAATCTAACAATAAGACCCGAATTGAGACCAGAAAAATAAAAACAAAATCACGAATTCTTAAAATATAAGGCCCAAAATACCGAAAATATTAGACCCGAAAATCCAGTAATATTAAACACCCTAAAATATAAGTCCCATAAAAAATCACGCAAAAGGCCCGCAAAAAATCCTGAAACATTAGATCCTTAAATAAGACCCAAAATAAGACAAAAGGTATAAATCATGAAACTAAGTCCCAAAATCTTAAACATGAAAATAAAACATAATAAAAGACCCCAAACTACAAGACAAAAAGTTTTTCCAAAATATCAGTCCCAGAAATAAGGCTCAAAATATAAGACCGCCAAAAATAAGACCCAAAATATGAGAAACTACAATTATTATATGTCCTAAAATATAAGGCTAAATATTAGAATGAGACCTGAAAAAGGAAGAAAAATAAGGCCCAAAAAATATAAATTAAAATTTAAGGCCCAAAAAATAGGAAAAAGTTAAAATGCAACATTTACAAGTTTCAGTCACAAGATCTAAAAGTAAGGCCCAAAAATTCAAAATAAAACTTAGCAATAAGAAATCAAATCAGAGTGAGAGTCGTCTTCAGATTTATCATTGAGATTTTAATTTCGTTAAGGTTGCACAAAGAAGTTGTTGTTTAATTCGAATTCTTAGGCAACTCGAATTACGACTAATTGTGCTGACCACCAAAAAAAAAGAGAATGAAGATTGATGATTGATAAACAAGTGGCCGGAACAAGATATCAAGATTTCGATCCAGATTAGCGTTCTCAATGAGCACTCTGTTTAGCCTTAATGGAGAAATCTCATTGTCCAAAATTTTTCTGGCAGAACAATTGCAAGATGGTCTTAAATCATTCAGATAATTATTGTGCAATCGACAACAAATTTCACTTATTTTTTAGATTTGGGCCTTATTTTTTGAGTTCTATCTTTCAGGAAGATTTTGGCCTTATTTTCGGGACCTTATATTTTGGATGATATTCCTTTGGACTCCATACTTGGAAATTTACTTTCTTAACCCTTTGGGCCTTATTTTTTTTCTCTGTATTTTTCAGACCTCATATTGTGGGTCTTATCTTTTTGGAATTTTTTGGACCTTATGCGTTATGTTCATATCTCTTTGAGTCCTATATTTTGATATTTTTGTCCTTATATTTTGACTTATTTTTGTACTTTTGGGCCTTACTTTTTGAGTTCTATGTATTTCGGACATATTTTTGTTTTTCATTGTCATATTTGAATCCCAAGCTTATTTGGGTTCCATTGTATAGATATTTTTGGATGACACTTTTGGACATTTTGGGGCCTTATTTTTGGGTCTTGTATTTTCGTAAGCTTATAATTGGTTCCTATATTTTCTTCATTATATTTTTGGGTCCCATATTATGATATCATTTTTAGGTACACTTTGGGTCTTATATTTTGGGTCCTATAATTCTCGGCATAATTTCCAAGTCCTTTTTCTTTGTCTGTTTTTTTAAATCTTTTTTTACTTCATTACTGATTTAAAACCCATATTCTCTCAATGAAATTCTCAGGATTGGGTGACGTCATTGATTGATGATCACCGGTGACCGGAAGTTAGACTTGGCACGTGTCGATTGTTAATCGTGCGTGTCTCCATTATTGTATTTATTTCTTTTGAAAATTTACAAAAAAAATACAAATTTCCGAAACAGAAAATTCCCGAAATTTTTATTTAAAATTTATTTCCAAAACTTTCGTTAAGAATTTCTCGTAAAAAATTTTTTTCAAAAATCTCTTAAAACTTTTGTCTTTTATTAAATTTAATTTAGATTTAATTTGAATTTCATTTACTTCAAATTTAAATTTAAATTCAGTAAATTAAAACTTTTTATAAAATGTAAAAAAAAAGGTAAAATGAAAAAAATCGTGACACTGAATTTTCTAATTTGACAGATAAAGTTGAAGGGTAACAATTTAGACTTATTTTTCTTGATGATTTCATCAATTTGTGACTCGATGTGTCAAAACACAGGACCTTTGCTTGTCGAAAAAAATTGACTATAATGTCTATTTATTCCCGAGAATCAACCTTGTAGACCCCCATTATAAAGACGTTATCGTGAGTCATCCGATGAAAGAAATAAAAGAACCGGCGGATCCGTGGGTCAAGTACCTTCTTCATTTCCGGCGGTTATTTTATCTTCGAGTGTACGTCATCAATTTAAAAAAGAAGTGTCAAAGTCTACAGATAATGAATCAAAATTACAGGATGAAGAAAAGAAATATAAGGTCCAAAATAATAGTACCCAATATAAGGCCCAACAATAAGGATTCATAACAGTAAAATTTAACTTCAATTAATTATAATTTTGAAATTTATATTTAGACCCTAAACAAGGCCCAAAATATTAATATCAAAAATAAGGCCCAAAATATAAATACCAAAACAAGGCTCAAAATTAAGTTTAATAACAGTAAAATTTAAATTTAAACTCAAATATATAAGATTATATATAAGGCCCAAAAATTGCCAAAATATTAGTATCAAATACAAGTCCCTAAAATGAAGGTTCAGAACAATAACATTTTAATTTAGACGCAAAATCTATAAGAAGATATATAAGACCAAAAAATAAGGCCCAAATTATCAATACCAAAATAAGGACCAACATATTAATATTAAAACAAGGCCCAAAATCAATATTCATAGTAGTAAAATTAAAATTTTAAACCAAAATCTATAAGACTAGATATAAGGCCCAAAAATATCAAAAATATTTGTACTGAATATAAGTCCCAAAAATAAATATCGTAACAATAAAATTGTAATTTAGACCCAAAATATACAAGACAATCTATAAGGCCCAAACATAATATCCAAAATAAGGCCCAAAATATTATTTTAAAAATAAAAGTAAAATAGTGTGAATAAATAATTATAAATATAAAGTTGGCACTTATTTGAATATTTCTTACATGAAAAATTGCATATGAACCCAAAATAAGTCCCAAAATACATCTCTAAAAAGCTCAAAAGCCAACATGAGACACAACAATAATTATAAAATTATAAATATAATTTAGGTCCCATAAGGCCCAAAAATAATTAATTATAATATTGAAATTGATATTTAGACCCAAAATAAGGCCCAAAAATATATGTGTAAAAAAACTTAGGACCCAAAATACGACAAAAATGATTATAAAGTTAAAATAATATTTAGGTATCTCTTCTATGGATTATTTGTACACACAAACGTTTATATCAACTTGAATGTGCAAAAATAATGTGACCTTCACATTGACACTGAATCTAACATCCGAGTCTTGAACTTTCACTTCTTCTACATCAAATGGCTCGAAATAAAGGACTGCAATTATTCTTCAGAGAGTAATTCTAAGAAGATGATTGTAAAGGAAAGAAAAAGAGAGATGAGGGTCTCTTATCTTGTAGATGTAGAAATTGTAGAAGTAGAAGTCTCTTTTCTCCTGATCTTCGAACGTCTCTTCGAGTGATTTGCGATTCGAGTTGATCATCTTCCTCAGAAATCTTGAAACGTACCGTTTCGTAGATGTTAGTCGTGATAACCTACACTCGAGTTCGACGTGTTTCTACGCGATCAGGTTAGCAAGGTCCGCTCCTAAAGAAATATTCCGGCGTGACTCGCTTCTCTCAAGTTCACGATTCTCTCATCATTGTCTGAATTCCCTTCTTCAACCTTGATGACACTCTAATTATTACTGTCGTTCTTCTCATCTTGAGACACTTCTTCTTCGGATCTCTTTCTCATTTAATTCGTTTCCTGGCTTGGGGCTTTATCCTCTGCCAAGGCAAGACAAAAACATAAACTCGGATAACAACCCTTTCGGATTTTACTTCATTCCGAATCAATACGAATCAATCCGAAATTTATAACTGAACCAAATATGTTTAATTTAAATTAAAGTCGAAGGAAGTTTTCAATCCGAATCAATCCGGGGAAAATTCAAAATGAATCCGAGTGAATTCGAATAAATCCGGTCAATACGAATCAATCCGAATTAATCCGAACATTTTATTTGAATGAATCCAGTCAATCCGAATCAATTCGAATGAATCCGGTCAATTTAAACTTTCAATCCGAATGACTTGGGTCTATTCGAATCAATACGAACGAATCCGAAAATTTTCGGATAAATTCGGATTCATTCATATTGAATGGATTTATTCCGATCTAATCCTCTGGAAGTTTTCAATACTAATTAATCCGATCAATCCGAATGAATCCGGTCAATCCGAATGAATCTGGCGAAACTGAAAAAACGAATTAAGCCGAACTATAAGATCAAAAAGAATAAGAAAACATTTAGAAGAAAAAACTATCATTATATATTTGATAAAAAATATAAGGCCCAAATATTGGATTAAAAAATAGGACCCAAAATATAAGGCCCAAATAAAATACCCAAATTTATAACTAAAAGTAAAGGCCAAAATATGTTTGATTAAAAAATAATCCCAAATATAAGTCCCAATATATAAGATCCAAAATAAAAGGCCCAAAAATATAGGGCGCAGTTATAGGATCCAAGTATGAGACCCAAAAATAATAAGACCACATTAAGAAGAAAATTAAGACAAAAATATATTTGATTCAGCGATATAAGGCCCATATGTAGGATTAAGAATAGGACCCAAATTAAAGGCCCAAAATTTCAGGTAAATGTAAGATACAAAAATATATTATGAAAAATTTAAGGCCCAGATATTGAATCTAAATATGAAATGAAAGTTATAGGACCCGATTTATAAGGCCCAGAATCTAAGACTCAAAATAGTCTTACCTTCGAATTTATCCTGGGGATAATTTTTTATCTGGAAGTTCTTTTGCTGAATTCAACTTTGCCGTTATTCCCAATATTTCGATCGGAAGCTGAGGGGTCAAGATGGCCGGTCATCGACCCTCGATTCTCGTGTAAAGGGGATCCGTTCGAGGGACTCCACGTGACCTCCGATGAACTTGGAGGCGATTGGCTCGAAGCATCTTGTGAGATCACATTGCGGTATTTTGCGTGTCGTTAATTGGCTCCTACCTAGAGGATCCGCAGAAGCTGGGGGCTCTTTTATATCTGATAACAATAATATGATTTTAATTGCTTCATCCACGTGAAATCGAAGACAATACTTCACAATAAGTCCCCTTTTGAAAAAAATCATTATCTCCAATTCATTTATAAATTAATGTCCAATTGGTAGAAATTATTTGTAGAAAATATTATTATTTTGGGACTTTTATATTAAATCATATATTTTGGGCCTTATATGTGGTTCTTACACATAGGCCTTGATTTTGCTCTACATTTAGGCTAAATTTTTGGGCATATATGTTGGCTTTGTTTTTGGATCTTACATGTGGGCCTCTTTTTGGATCCCTTACTTTTCGTTTAATTTTTAGGTTTCGTATATGGGACTTATTTTTGGAATATAATATATTGGCCTTCATTTTTAGACATAAATATGGGTATTATATTTTGGGGCTTATATATTTGGGTCCCATTTTTAAGTCTTATATATGGGCCTTTTATTGTCGAGTGAAATATATTTTGAACTTAATTTTCTTCTCAGAAATATTTTATTATTTTGGGTCTTATATTTGGATTCTACAATTGGGCCTTAGATTTTTGAGTCTTTTGTTTCAGATATTATATATTGGAACTTCTATGTCGGTCTCTTTTTTAATCAAATATATTTTAGCCATAATTTTTAGATATAAATGTGGGCCTTATATTTTGGGCCTTATATTTTTATCCAATATCTTGGAACTTATATTACGGTATTTTTTTGCGAATCGCATATGTGATCTTTACTTTTGGGCCTTAAATGTGTACCTAATTTTGGGCCTTATATGTGAATTTTGTTTTGTATCTTATATTTGGGCCTTATTTTACATCTTACATCTGGGCCTTATAAATCTTATATTTTTGAGTCTTACATAACTCACACTCTAGTATTTATGATTTAATAAATGAGGCCCAGGATGCTCGATTGATTAACGATTTTTGGGATGGGTGTAACGGTTCTTCAAACATCAATCAGGATTTTAATAGTCTCATCGGTGCATTGAATGTTACGAAACCGTTTCTCTTTTTGGCATGAAATGAATGTACGCGTAAGAATTGCAAATGCCAATGACTCGAATTCCTTTTGAATTCTCATACAAGCCAATTATGTTGGACGAACGGTAAATAATTTATTATTAAAATCTTCTCGAGTTTAATAACTTGGTGTGGAAAAAATCTCGCTTCTCATTTCATTGACAAATTAATTAATTCATTAATTAATTGACGCAAATTAATTACAGATCCTAATTGTATCTAATTATCCAATCGAAATTTGCATATATTCGTAAATTATTAAACCTACTTAGGAAATTCTAGTTTCGCAATCTAGCCTCCTTTTGTCTTAGTTTTTGTGACGCTTATTTCGCTCGGTGAATGTCAGTGGACTAGTGGTCATAAATATATTGCAAGACTCATTAAATTTTACAATCTCTCGTTGTTCACGGTCGATTAGAACAGGCTCAAGATTCTTTAAATGAAAACAAAGCATTTCTGTATAATCTCGAGCGAAAGTAAATCAGATATTATAAATATAAGGCCCAAAGTTTAAGTCCCATAATACAAAACCAATAAATATATATCTTTCATATATCAGACCCAAAATCAGGTCCAAAACACAGGACTCGATATAGAAGTCCCGTAATACAAGAGTTTAAAATATAGCACTCTAAATAAGGCCCAAAATAAGGCCCGAAATGTAGAAACAAAAATAAGGCCCAAAATATAAAACTTACCTGTAAGACTATAATATAAATTGTGAAATATTAGACCCAAAAATAATTATTTACAACATCAACAATTTCATTTGAACCCCAAAATAAGGCCCAAAATATTAGTGTCAAATATAAGGCCCAAAATAAAGATTTTTAACAGAAAAATGTAAATGTAGACCCAAAATATATAAGACTAGATATAAGACCCAAAATAAGGTTCAACACATTAGTATCAATTGTAAGGCCCAAAACATAAAGATTTTTAAACACTAAAATTTAAGTTTACTTAGGTATAATATTGAATTTGATATTTAAACCTAAAATATAATAATACATATAAGGCCCAAAATAAGACCCAAAATATTGATACTAGAAATAAGGCCCAAAATGAAAAAACGTATCAATAAAATGTACATTTAGAACCAAAAAATATAAAAGGCCCAAAATAATACCCAAAAACTAAATACTAAAAATAAGGCCCAAAATATAAATTAAAAAAATGAGTTTAAAATAGAATTAATAAATAATTATAAAATTAAAGTAGACACCTAATTTAATGTTTCATACGTAAGAAATTATACTTAGAATCCTTTGCCACTAAAATAGAAGTTTAATTACACTTCAATGAAAACTATGACTCAGCCGATTTATTCCATACTTTATTATTCTCAGATAGTCATTACTGTTTATTCTATGTGAAATATTTGCTATAAAATCCTCACCAATAATGTAATAATTTATCTTTATTCAGTACTTTGTTTACTTTCTCGAATAACATGATTTGTTTTCTATTTTTAATAAAGTTTTAATATTGAACGTCTTAGGGTCAAGAGTAAAAGCAATTAAATTAATTTCTACCAATGATAAGCATTTACACTTTGTAAATCAAATGTTAATTGCGATAAATGACTTTAATGCAAAGAGTGTCTTTCTCAATTTATTTCTACTGTAATACGCGTTAATTTGTAGCAGAGTAAAATATTTTGTGATAAATTACTTAATAGTTATTGATAAAACAATAATTCTTCCTGAATTAAATTGTTCAGATAAAATTGAACAGATCTATATTTTTTAATATGCTTTCAATAAAATTGTTGCTTATATAAAATCTATGAGATCATTTTCTAGGAAAAAGCGACATGATGCAATTTGCACTGATTGTCTGGTATTTACAAAAGCTGGGAATTAGATATGAATATTTATGGAATATTCACTTATTCAGAATGTATACCTTTCTCCTTTTTTATTACAAGAGTAAATTTACTCCCTCTTGATAAAGTTTAACCAATTATAAGGTAACTTAATTTCAGAGAATTTATTCGCCTAAGCGGAGAAATTAAACTAATTAGGAAGGATTTAATTAATTAGTAAGAATTTATTACGCTATTCTAGGGAGAATTATGAAGAGCAGCAATTAAAACTCTTTGAATAATTTTCACTTTTATTTATATATTTAGGTTAACTCTGCTAGTTGTTTCAGTCGAGAATAATTTAATAGAAAATTTTATTTAGTACGGACGCAAACCCTTCAGGGTCGATAAATGTCGGTAATAGGAATTTTTAGTTAATAGGGCACTCTGTTAGGAATTGTCAAAGATTCTGTATTTAATGGATCCCTTCAGATTGTTTCAAACTTTAAGAATTCTTTAAAACTTAAATTTAGCACGGACACGAACCCATGAATGTCGGTGAATGTCGGTAAATGTCGGTAACAGTTATCTTTAGTTAGAAAATATTTTTTTTCGAATATTAGAGATTGAATCGATCTTTTCCGATGATTTTTATTGAAAATGTAATTTAGCACGGACACAAACCCATGAGGGTCGGTAAATGTCGGTAACAGGAATTTAGACTTATGAGTTTACATTTTTCTGCAATGAGTTATCAGATTCTGTATTTAATGGATATCTTCCGAATCTTCTGATCGTTTCAAGCTTCATAATTTCTTTAAAACCTTAACTTATCACAGACACGAACCTTGAATGTCGGTAAATCAATAATCGGAATCTTCGATTATAACAGAGCCTATCCGAAATTGTGCAGTGACCTTTTTCATTTTTTCACTCTTAAAAAGAAATTTCAAAACTTAAATTTAGTACGGACACGAACCCATAGATGTCGGTAAATGTCGGTAACAAGATTTTGAACTTTAGAGTTTACAGTTCACTCGGCAATGAATTATCAAAGATTCTGTATTTAATGAATCCCTTCCAATAGTTTCAAACTTTAAAATTTCTTTAAAACCTTTATTTAGCACAGACACGAACCTTGAATGTCGGTAAATGTCGGTAACAATTATCTTTAGTTAGAACTCATTTTTCAGTGAACTTTAGAGTGTGAATTTATCTATCTTCCGATTGTTTTTCCTAAAAAAAATTAATTTAGCACAGACACAAACCCTCTATTATCGGTAAATGTCGGTAACGGTTATCTTTAGTTAGAACGAATTCTTCTTCGAACTTTAGAGATTGAATTGATCTCTTCCTATGATTTAGAAAAAAATTAAATCTTCCGATTGTTTTTCCTAAAAAAATTAATTTAGCACAGACACAAACCCCTATTGTCGGTAAATGTCGGTAACCGGAATCTGCAATAAAAAAATCAGCGTGTCTTGCATTGTGGAGAATTCTAGATAAAATGTACGTCTTGTGGTCGTTTCTGAAAGCTATTTATGAGGCCGTAAGATATAAGAGACTATTTATCGCCTAAGATAGAATATTAACGACCAATTGTTTTCTGTTTCAGCGACAGTAGCAGTAGCGAATACAGTGCAAATCGAGTGTGCGAGTGAATCGATAATCGTGCACATATCAACGGAGGGTAATACCGATTTTCATGGTCTGGTTTATCCCAGGGGGTTGTCTAAAAATAGCTCTTGCCTTCAAGAGTATAGAAACCAGCCAGCCCCGATTACCTATACCCTGCCTCTCAGGTCCTGCAACACCATGCCAACCGAACTGGTAAGTTCATTTATGGTATTTTTATTCATTTTGTCATTTGCATCTACTTAAAATAGCACCGAGTTGATCACACAAGTTTATTACGCTGTTAAAGTCATTGGAGACATTTACATTTAAGATTCTGCCGAGTAAGTTGCCTTGCGAACTTTCAGAAGGAGTGTGAAAAAAAGAGAGTATAAATTTCCAAGAGAAATGTTGGAAATATAGTGGGTAATAAAATATAGAAATTTATTCTGATAGCAATCCTTGATGTTAATAATGTTTTATGAAAAAGTTATATTATACAAGGGGGGCTATCTTTGTCTAACCCCCAGACATTAATAAATTCTATTATATTATGGTTTCGAATATTGATATTATTATTAATTATTGAACCCAATATTATTTTTTATTTTTTTAAATAAATTGAAATATTAGAACAGAAATATTCTTAATTTTGTTGATATTGGCGAAAGGCCTTATTAATGGAGGCGTCAAGAAGGTCGTATGTCACATTGGGGTTAAAAAGGGCGTATATGAAAATTAACCCACATTTCGTGGATATAGGTATTTTCAAAAAATTAAAAAATCGCTATATTTTTATAAAAAATAAAGCAGTTTGGATTAAATTCGATTATTCAGTGTTTTTCAGAACCCCTAATTTGAATATATACTCAAAATTTCTAAATTCAAACATGCACCCAAATTTCGCAAATATCAAAATTTTCAAAAAATCAAAAAGTCGCCATATTTTCATACAAAATGTAGGGATTTGGATGAAACTGGGTTTCTTATTGTTCTTCATGACGCTGAATTCGAATATAGCTTCAAAATTCAGAAATTCAAAAAAACACCCGAATTGCGAGAATATCAAAATTTTCAAAAAATCAAAAAGTCTTTATATATTCATAAAAAATAAAGCGATTTGGATGAAACTCGGTTTCTTAGTGTTCTTCAGAACCCCTAATTTGAATATATACTTAAAATCTAAAAATTCCAAAATGCACCCGAATTTCGCAAATATCAAAATTTTAAAAAAATCAAAAAGTCGCCATATTTTTATCAATAATTATGCAATTTGAATGAAACTTCGTTTTTGAATGTTCTTCAGAAGGCTGAATACGAATATGGTCTCAAAATTCAGAAATCCAAAATGGGACCCAATTTTTGATAATGTTAAAATTCTCAAAAAACCAAGAAGTCACTGTAATTTCATGAAAAATTATGCGATTTGGATGTAATTTGATTTCTTAGTGTTTTTAAAAACCCCGAATTCGAGTATGTACACAAAATTAAAAAATTTAAAAATACGCCCGAATTTCGTGAATTTCAAAATTCTCAAAAAACCAAAAAGTCGCTGTAATTTCATGAAAAATTATGCGATTTGGATGAAATTTGATTTCTTAGTGTTCTTAAAAACCCCGAATTCGAGTATGTACACAAAGTTTAAAAATTCGAAAATGCACCCGAATTTTACGAATATAAAACTTTTCAAAAAATCAAAAACTCGCTATATTTTTATCAATAATTATGCGATTTTGATGAAACTCCGTTTTTGAGAGTTTTTCAGAAGGCTGAATACGAATATGGTCTCAAAATTTTTTAAATTCAAAATGGAACCAAAATATCGCTAAAATTAAAATTTTCAAAAATTGAAAATTCGCTATATTTTCATAAAAAATCCAGAGATTTTGATAAAACAGGGTTTCCTAGTGTTCTTGAGGACACTGAATTCGAATATATTCTCAAAATTCAAAAATTCAAAAATACGCCCGAATTTCGTGAATTTCAAAATTCTCAAAAAACCAAAAAGTCACTGTAATTTCAGGAAAAATTATGCGATTTGGATGAAATTTGATTTCTTAGTGTTTTTAAAAACCCCGAATTCGAGTATGTACACAAAATCTAAAAATTCAAAAATGCACCCGAATTTTGCGAATATAAAAATTTTCAAAAAATCAAAAACTTGCTATATTTTTATTAATAATTATGCAATTTGAATGAAACTCCGTTTTTGAATGTTCTTCAGAAGGCTGAATACGAATATGGCCTCAAAATTCAGAAATCCAAAATGGGACCCAATTTTTGATAATGTTAAAATTCTCAAAAAACCAAAAAGTCACTGTAATTTCATGAAAAATTATGCGATTTGGATGAAATTTGATTTCTTAGTGTTTTTAAAAACCCCGAATTCGAGTATGTACACAAAGTTTAAAAATTCAAAAATGCACCCGAATTTCGTGAATTTCAAAATTCTCAAAAAACCAAAAAGTCGCTGTATTTCATGAAAAATCATGCGATTTTGGTGAAAATTCGTTTTTAAAGGTTTAATAGTTTCCGCATTCTACTCTGATTATAAAAAATTCAAAATTCAATGTTATTGTTTCAAACTTGATGGATTTTTGAACTAACAATAAAAACACGTTATCGAAACTAATTTCGTTTCAAGAGCACGTCGCACGCACTTAGCATTTTTATTGCTAAATCCTGTTAGAAGAGCGATCGTCCGCTTATTAAATCCTGCACTTAGCAGGAAGTGCTAGGCATTTCCATTTTCGCTGGCAGGTTGTTCTCGCTTCCGTTAACTATTTATCTAACGTTTAATAACCGTTAAAACATTGAGCCAACGTTAAGCAATTATCCAGACTGTAATTTCCTCCCCAAGTGCTTGTAGTGCCTTTTTGCCCTTGAGAATTGTTCCGGGGTCTTAAAGCGTCAATAATGACGTGCAAAAGTGTTAAGATCCTTTCTCAAGTCACGCGCAAAAAAAAAGTAAATAAAATAAAATAAAATAAAATAAATAAGAACAGCAAGAAGTGAATCAACCCTTCTTAACACGATCTTTAAATTTTTTGTTCTTCCCCATATTTTCTGATTTATTCACGTTTTGAAAATTTCGATATTGACGATATTTTGGTTTCAGTTTAAATTTTGAAAATTTTTATCACTAGATTCGATTCCAGAGACTATAAATGATTTAGAAGATTTACAATTGCCTATCTTTAGTACCTGTTCTACAAGTTTGATATCAGAACTAAAATCTTGATTTATTCAGATATTCACGAGATTAGTAACTGCTCCACTTCCTGGAAGCGATGTATCTTGCAAATCCCTCAATTTCTCATTGTTTCAGGACTCAAGAGTAACGATTAGGTTTTCTCGAACCTTGAGACGATGGTGACGTATAGCACGTCTGGATTTAGAGGTAGATGATAATAACGCGAAGTTAGTCACGCCAAAGTGTGCAATGTGCATTCTCGATTACCATATCGCTTTCACCACTTATCTCTTCTATTTTCTGCAAAGAAATTCTCTATTTTTGCTAGTTTAATCTAATGGACCATTTTATGGACTTCTAATGAACCTTTTTGCTACTTTAGCACTTACATTGTATTATATGCTACAAATTGTAGCGTCGTTTAAAAGAATTAAAAAATTAAAAGAGTTTCGAATGAGAATTTTTATATGACGACTTTTTCATTTTGAATTTTTGAATTTTTTCTGATTGGGTTCCAATGCGGAGACTATTAAACCTTTGGAAACGAATTTTTATCTAAATCGCATAATTTTTCATGAAATTACAGAGATTTTTTGATTTTTTGAAAATTTCGATATTAACGAAATTCGGGCGCATTTTTGAATTTTTTAATTTTGTGGCTATATTCGAATTCAGTGTCCTAAAAAATATTAAAAAAACTCTGTTTCATCCAAATCGCTTTATTTTTTATGGAAGTATAGCGAATTTTCTATTTTTTGAAAATTTTGATATTAACGAATTTCGGATGCATTTTGGAAATTTTGAATTTTGAGGATGTATTTGAATTCGGGTTCCTGAAAAACACTAGGAAACCGAGTTTCATCCAAATCGGTTGATTTTTTGTGAAAATGTAGCGACTTTTTCATTTTTTGAAAATTTTTTAATTCACGAAAGTTGGGTTAATTTTTGAATTTTTGAATTTTGAAGCTATATTCAAATTTAGTGACCTGAAAAACAACAAAGAACCGAGTTTCATGCAAATCGCTTTATTTTTGATGAATATATAGCGATTTTTTCATTTTTTGAAAATTTTGAAATTCACGAAATTCGAGTGCATTTTTGAATTTTTAAATTTTGCCCCTATATTCGAATTCAGTGTCCTAAAAAATATTAAAAAACTCTGTTTCATCCAAATCGCTTTATTTTTTATGGAAGTATAGCGAATTTTCTATTTTTTGAAAATTTTGATATTAACGAATTTCGGATGCATTTTGGAAATTTTGAATTTTGAGGATATATTTGACTTCGGGTTCCTGAAAAACACTAGGAAACCGAGTTTCATCCAAATCGGTTGATTTTTTGTGAAAATATATATTCTTTTTGGTTTTTTGAAAATTTCGATATTAACGAAATTTGAGTGCATTTTTGAATTTTTAAATTTTGCCTCTATATTCGAATTCAGTGTCCTAAAAAATATTAAGAAACTCTGTTTCATCCAAATCGCTTCATTTTTCATGAAAATATATCGAATTGTCAATTTTTCGAAAATTTTGATATTAACGAATTTCGGGTGCATTTTGGAAATTTTGAATTTTGACGATATATTCGCATTCGGAGTACTGAAAAACAACAAGGAACTAAGTTTCATTCAAATCGCTTCATTTTTTATGAAAATATAGAGACTTTTTATTTTTTTGAAAATTTTGCAATTCACGAAATTCGGGTATATTTTTGAAGTTTTGAATTTTAAGACTATATTCGAATTAAGAGTTCTGAATGTCACTATGAAGCCTAGTTTTATCCAACTCCCTACATTTTATATCAAAATATGGCGACTTTTCGATTTTTTGAAAATTTTGATTTTTGCGAAATTCGGGTGCATTTTTGAATTTTGAAATTTTGAGTATATATACAGATTAGTTGTTCCGAAAAACACTAAGAAACCGAGTTTCATTCAAATCGTTTTATTTTTGATGAATATATAGCAATTTTTCATTTTTTGAAAATTTTGAAATTCACGAAATTCGACTACATTTTTGAATTTCTGAATATTGAAGCTATATTCGAATTCAGCGTCATGAAGAATAATAGGAAACCCAGTTTCATCCAAATCGCTTCATTTTTTTATGAAAATATAGCAACTTTTTAGTTTTTTAAAAATTTTGAAATTCACAAAATTCGGGCGCATTTTTTGATTTTTGAATTTTGAGACTATATTCGAATTGAGTGTTCTGAAAAACACTAAGAAATCGAGTTTAATCCAAACTGCTTTATTTTTTATAAAAATATAGCGTTTTTTTAATTTTTTGAAAATACCGATATCCACGAAATTCGGATTAATTTTAGAATTTTCAAATTTTTTACTGCCAGGTTTTAATTGAGAGACCGTAATACATTTACAAAATAAGTTTAATCATAATTTCACATTTTTTTATGACATTATTGCACCTTTTTCATTTTTTATGAATTTCGATTTTAGCGATATTTGGGTTCCATTTTGAATAAAAAAATTTAAGTTAATATAACAACTTCGGCATTCTGAAAAACATTTAAAAACAGAACTTTATCAATTTCGTATAAATAATAATGAAAATACGGCGCCTTTTTTTCCTTCAAAATTATTCCGGGGTTTTAAGGCCATGTGAGACTTACCCGATCCCTACCTTACCGACATTTTTTTTCTCTGCAACTTTACGTCTACATTTATTGAGATATCAAATTGGAAATTTCTAAAATTGAAGCTAAAGCATAGAAGTACGTTTATCTGGTCCTAAATATTGACATTTATATTGATATATATATATTTATATAAAATAAAAAAAAATTATTTTCGCAAAAATTTAAGACCAGATAAACGTACCTCAGTATATTTTCTTTAATATTATAAATTTTCAATGTGATATCTTAATAAATGCAGACGTAGCGTTGCAGAAAAAAATGTCGGTAAGGTAGGGATCGCGTAAGTCTTACATGGCCTTAATGCGTCAATACTAATGTGCAAATGCGTTAAGATCCTTTCTCAAGTCACGCGCCAAAAAAAAAGAAGAAAAGCGAGAAATGAATCAACCCTTCTTAACACAATCTTTAAATTCCTGGTACTCCCTCATATTTTCTGATAATATTATGTTTACAATCTCGTAATCTTGCTTAATGAATCCATAAACAGGTTTATCTCCCGAGACTGACGATGTTTTGAGTGTGGAAGGGATTAGCATGCAATATGCAAATTTCGAGGATTTTTGTGTATTAGTCTGGCAAGTGTAAAGTCTCGTTTTCATCAAGAGGCGCTGAAGACGTTAAAGATGCAGAATAACAGGCATGAGCGATCGTGCAACTAGTAATGTAGATTAAAAGTGGAAATGAAGATCTTGAAGATCAGGTTCTGGATCGGGAATGGAGATCAGATACGCAATTAGTATAAAGAAGTAAAAAGTTAAAAAAAGTAAAAGTAAAAGGAAAAGGAAGTAAAAAGTAAAGGAAGTAAAAAGTAAAGGAAGTAAAAAGTAAAAGGAAGTAAAAGGTAAAAGGAACTAAAAGATAAAAGGAGGTAAAAGGTGACCCAAGTAAAGGACAACAAGAAGTGGGAAGTGTTACGTAATCTGATGATATGATTTAAAAAGCCATAGACCCTGGAAAGAAACCTGGAAAGACAAAAATTATGGACTATGAGAGTCCCTATGATGGTAACTACCATCGACCTTCAACTCACTCAACTGAGAAAAGTTGTCGATGATTTGCTGATGTTTGACGGTTAGTTGATGGTTATCGATCCGCTCGTCATTGGTACTGAAATTGGAGCCAATGATGGTGATATCGAGTCATATCCGTTATGGACGAACGCCTCAAACGTAGAGACCTGACTCTGCGATGCCTGAGTCGAATAAGGAGCCAGGTCCGGTCACCTAACGGTCCAGTTATGGTATAGCGAGGAAGCAATTCTACCAATACAACGCCAACTATCAGCGACAACCTTACATCACAAACTCACACCTTAATCACAGATCGCACACTTACTTCTCACTCCATTCGTATCTTTAGATCACGTATTTACCAGCAGCAAGCGATGTGTGTGTTATTACTGTAAAGAGTATGAGTTTGCAGGTATCGGTGAGCCTTGCAAGTTGCGTTACATGGCGTTACGCTATTGCAGAGGCGGTATCACTTAGCATCTTATCTCCTTTATTCTCTTGTAATGGAAGTAACGGAGGCGCCAGGATAAAGATAAGAATAAGAGATTCAGAGCTGAAATAGATTTCGCGATGGTGGGAGGATTGATTAGGGATTGGTGGATGTGTTGGGTAGAGTTGGAGAGGATTTTAGATAGAAGGATTTCCTGACGGCGCGGGAACAATTCCCATAATTTTCATTTTTCGTCTTGCTTGTCTTCATGTTCCCAGGCAGTTTCTGTTGTCAACTGGTTATGTATGTGTGGGTTTTTTTTTTATTCTTTGGATGAGTGGCTTTTTTCTTGGGTTATCTAGGTGGTGTTGTATTTGTAGTTCATGACGTGAGGTATATAGACATTGACAATGGAGATAATAGCAGATGTAGGAATGAACTCAATGTAACATTTATGTTTATGAAACAACAAATTCATAAAGACAAAACAATTAATTGGACTATTAGAACAGTAATAAAGACTTAAGGACAAGTACTCAACAAAGAAATAATAAAGACCAGTAAATACACAATGAAGACAACAGAAAATACATAAGAACAAAGAATCAATAAAGAAACAATAAATTAATAAAGACACAGCACTCGATTACACTATGAGAACAACAATAAAGACACAACTACAAGGACACAACTACAAGGACTTAATGAAGGAACAAGAAGTGAACAATGAAGACAACAATAATTATAAATTACAAAGGTATAACACTACAAACACTATGAGAACAATAGTAAAGACACAACGACAAAGACTTAACAAGGAACCAACAGTAAATACACAATGAGAGCAACAATAAACCACAATGACAAGGACTCAACAAAGAAACAATAAATGAACGAAGAGGACAATAAAGAAAATAAAAGAACAATGAAAACAATAATAAAGATACAATGAGAAGTAATTAGCAAAGAAATAATACAGACCCAACAATAAATACCCAATGAGGACAACAATAAATATGTAAGGAGAAGAACTCAACAAAGAAACAACAAATTAATAAAAGAACAACACTAAATTGCCCTGTGAGAACAAAAATACACAATGACAAGGATTCAGCGAAGGAACAATAAGTAAATAGATACAACACTATAAAAATAATGAGGACAACAACAAAGACACGACAAGTACTAAACAAAGAAACAACAAATTATTAAAGAAGCAATACTAAATTACACTATGAGAACAACAATAAAGAACAAGTGAACAAAGAGGACAATACTAAATACACAATGAGGATAACAATAAAGACAGAACGACAAGTAGTAAACAAAGAAGCAACATAGACAGAACACTAGATACACAATGAAAAAAAAATTAAGAACAACAAAAATACAACGACAATTGCATATGACATAAAGACAAAGGTATAACGACAATAAAAACATCAATGAGATTGATGAAGATGTAACAATGGTACTTACAGAATAATAAATAGCACAACAGCAACAATAATAAAGGTACAACAATAATACAGTGACAATGGTGTACAACATAAAGACAAAGGTACAACGACAACAACAGTGAGAATGACATAGACGTAACAATGAAACAGTGTTAAAGCGATAAGGAAACAACAACGATACAAACATAATGATAAACAAAATAACAAAAAGAACAATATTAATAATAAAGTTACAACATTAAAAGCACAATACCGAAAAAAAGGAACAACTTTAAAGATCTAACGTCAATAGCAACAATAATGGCAAGGTCAGCAATTAAAGAAGGTACAACAACAAAGAAGCAATAATAAAGATACGACGACAAAAACGTAGCAATAACAGTACAACAATAATACAGTGACAATGGTGTACAACATAAAGACAAAGGTACAACGACAACAACAGTGAGAATGACATAGACGTAACAATGAAACAGTGTTAAAGCGATAAGGAAACAACAACGATACAAACATAATGATAAACAAAATAACAAAAAGAACAATATTAATAATAAAGTTACAACATTAAAAGCACAATACCGAAAAAAAGGAACAACTTTAAAGATCTAACGTCAATAGCAACAATAATGGCAAGGTCAGCAATTAAAGAAGGTACAACAACAAAGAAGCAATAATAAAGATACGACGACAAAAACGTAGCAATAACAGTACAACAATAATACAGTGACAATGGTGTACAACATAAAGACAAAGGTACAACGACAACAACAGTGAGAATGACATAGACGTAACAATGAAACAGTGTTAAAGCGATAAGGAAACAACAACGATACAAACATAATGATAAACAAAATAACAAAAAGAACAATATTAATAATAAAGTTACAACATTAAAAGCACAATACCGAAAAAAAGGAACAACTTTAAAGATCTAACGTCAATAGCAACAATAATGGCAAGGTCAGCAATTAAAGAAGGTACAACAACAAAGAAGCAATAATAAAGATACGACGACAAAAACGTAGCAATAACAGTACAACAATAATACAGTGACAATGGTGTACAACATAAAGACAAAGGTACAACGACAACAACAGTGAGAATGACATAGACGTAACAATGAAACAGTGTTAAAGCGATAAGGAAACAACAACGATACAAACATAATGATAAACAAAATAACAAAAAGAACAATATTAATAATAAAGTTACAACATTAAAAGCACAATACCGAAAAAAAGGAACAACTTTAAAGATCTAACGTCAATAGCAACAATAATGGCAAGGTCAGCAATTAAAGAAGGTACAACAACAAAGAAGCAATAATAAAGATACGACGACAAAAACGTAGCAATAACAGTACAACAATAATACAGTGACAATGGTGTACAACATAAAGACAAAGGTACAACGACAACAACAGTGAGAATGACATAGACGTAACAATGAAACAGTGTTAAAGCGATAAGGAAACAACAACGATACAAACATAATGATAAACAAAATAACAAAAAGAACAATATTAATAATAAAGTTACAACATTAAAAGCACAATACCGAAAAAAAGGAACAACTTTAAAGATCTAACGTCAATAGCAACAATAATGGCAAGGTCAGCAATTAAAGAAGGTACAACAACAAAGAAGCAATAATAAAGATACGACGACAAAAACGTAGCAATAACAGTACAACAATAATACAGTGACAATGGTGTACAACATAAAGACAAAGGTACAACGACAACAACAGTGAGAATGACATAGACGTAACAATGAAACAGTGTTAAAGCGATAAGGAAACAACAACGATACAAACATAATGATAAACAAAATAACAAAAAGAACAATATTAATAATAAAGTTACAACATTAAAAGCACAATACCGAAAAAAAGGAACAACTTTAAAGATCTAACGTCAATAGCAACAATAATGGCAAGGTCAGCAATTAAAGAAGGTACAACAACAAAGAAGCAATAATAAAGATACGACGACAAAAACGTAGCAATAACAGTACAACAATAATACAGTGA